>OZ024743.1:122332500-122355000 GCA_964016885.1 Eledone cirrhosa
GAATGTGTGTATATATAGGTGTAAGTGCACTAAATCCCTTTCTATCACGCTCCACTCTCCTACCGACCACAGGAAGCTATATGTATGTATATTGCTTCCACCCCCTCACTGACCAGCAGCTGGCCAGCTGGCCATTGCTAAATCTGACCTTTATAAAATAACCCACACCCCAAATAACTTCTCATTCACTACCAGAAAGGGACACATCAGTCAACTTGTTGCTACCTAGATGAAAACTATTATGAAATCCCACAATGAATTTTATACTTGAATTTTCAAATCTCAAATTTTAACTCTTCGTATTATTAATTTTTCTTAATATTAATCAACATTTGAAAAGATGGCTTTTACAGACCCATCGAAACCGGTTATTTTTTATACCCTTTATTATTTCCTTACCTTATAAAATTATATGTTTTTTCACAAAAAAGTATTCTGTCTCTTATATATTCCATGTGCCATTACCAACCTCAATTTTCTCTCTCTCTCTCTCTATATATATATATATGTATATTCTCTACCAGATAGCGGGAAGCCGCTAGAATTGGTTGAGGACTTCCTGTATCTGGGAGCGAAGATTGGGAATACAGGAGATCATGTGGTCGAGAGGAAGAGCAATTCCTGGGCGGCGTGCCACAGTTTGAGGTCGGTGCGGAAGTCGGACCTTCGTAAAGACCTGAATATCCGTCTCTTCATTGCTGTAGGGGAGTCTGTACTGCTGTACGGGTCTGAGACTTGGACACTGACCAAGAAACTCTCTCAGATGGTGGATGGGTGCTACACGATAATGCTGAGGGTGGCTCTGAAAATTAATCAGTATACACTGAGGATGAAGAACTCAGAGCTGTACGGGAACCTCCCAAAAGTCAGCTCGAGAGTAGCACAAAAGAGACTGAGGTTAGCTGGACATGTTGACCGACATCCAGAGTTGACACTGCACTCAATGCTCCTGTGGGAGCCCCTGCATGGACACACTGGAAGAGGGAAACCGAGGTTGACATATGTTGAGGCCCTAAGGACAGACACTGGTCTCTTGGAGATGATGAGGGACAGAGGCCGCTGGAGAGAACTCGTCCATGGATATCGGGAATTTTACCCGCCCTATATATATATATATATATATATATATAAATATATATATATATATATAAATGACATCTACAGGACTAAATATGTTTCATTCGTATGAAATCACCAGGATGAAACAGTTCTACCTCTTTAGAAGTCATTTCTATACATAACAAAAATGCCTATACTCCACGAATATAATGTGGACTTTTTTTCACCTGAGGTCACCTCCTGACACCCACTGGGAATCTACGCATAATTATATATATATATATATATATATATATACTGTGTATACACACACACACACACACACACACACACACACACACACACACACACACACACACACACACACACACACACACACACACACACACACACACACACACACACATATATATATGTGTGTATGTGTGTGTGTGTGTTTGTAAACATAAGCGCATCCATAAATACATAAATGCACCATATGTGCTTGGGAATTCAAACGGGATAACAGGATTACTCAATACCTATCGTAGATTTATTCTTTCATGCGATGTTAAGTCTTCACTTCGTCACTAATCCAAATTTCCAGTTCTGCGTATATTCATGAAGGTGACTGTAATGATATTTGAATTTTCTTACTTGACTGAAAAGCCTACTTTAATGTCATTGAGTGGCCTGTTTAAGAAGTCTCTGTGTACCAAAAATATCTTCGTGAAATATTTAATGCCCTGAAGAATGAGAGGCGTAACCAAAGCTCGAGACATACAATAGTTGATAGAATGTGGGTAGATGGAAACCTCGTCGACACATATTACAATGTGGAGCAGATGTACAGGATACCTTTTATACAAGAGAAGAATGACGAAAAAGCCCATAGAAACTTTGATAATGCACTTCTTGTACTAGACATATTTTGATTGTTTATGTGAGTCATGTAGGAAAGTATTTACTGGAAAATGTAATGGTAGCTACTGAGTAGAGATTGGAATTGAAGATGATAAAATCCGTGACAGTCCCTGGACCTTCGAAATATTGAAAGAAGGATGAAAGATGAATGAACAGTCAGAGAAATCGCCCCACCTCCAATTTTAATGGAACACTCAGATAACTGTTTCTACTCTTGGCACAAGGCCAGCAATTACCAGTACATTACTGGTACTTTATTTTATCGACCCCGTAAGGATGAAAGGCAAAGTTAACCTTGGCAAAGTTAACTCTGATAACGAAGAGCAACACCATCGCAACAGTGTCGGTGGAATGAAGGATGTTATACTCAGACTAGAACTTATGTGAGAGGATGCAATTGAATGGACTCCGTTGAATGGAGCCAAGTGTCAAATGGAAACCAAAATTTCGCAGTAATTAAAAATTTGACTTGTATATTATAAACTTAATCCAAATAAATTATAATCTATCAACGGTTGAATTTATATAAAAATAGCAGCTTATTTCTGCATAAATGTCAAGAAAATTCAAACTTAGTTATTCAACGATTTGAACTTAATAATTACAGTAAATGACAACCGCCCAACCAAAATCAATTTCTTAGTCGTAACGTTTAATATGAAAAAAAAAAAAAAAAATTCAACTACACATTTGAACAAATGATTTAATGCTATATATAAATCCTACTTCCAAGTGTCTGGTCTGTTTTCCTTGAAATATATCAGCAAATTTATGAAAGAGAATATCAGCTATCTCTTATGGTAACAGTTTTAAAGAAACCATTACATATTCCAAAGTAAATAAACTATAATGAGAAGAAACACAAAAGGAAGGGGAATTTAGTTGAATTCACTACGTTAAATTAATTTTAGTACACTACTGTAAACATATTCCTTCTTGAAAAATTGCACTTTTTCCCTGGGCAAAAATATAGAAGAAATGTTTGGTACAACTTCTTTCAAAATAAACTACTCAACATTAATAAACTTCGCTAACTATCAATTAATAATAACAATAAAAATAGATAATTCCAATTAGCAGAACATAAATAACATTAACACCCAACAATGCAACTGTTATTCCACAAAGTGTATATAGAGTCAATGGTAATTGTTTAGAAAAATTAGTTATTGTACGCATCCTGTGTCATGGCTATCATTTATCTGAACGGCACAGTTTACAGTTAAATAGATATTACCAGAATAATTATATCATTAAAATATTACAAAGAGGGTCTGTTAATATCTAGTTTATGAAAAATAATTATTTGAAATTACAATATTAAATGGCTTCGATTAGACAAAGCAGTATCTTATAAAAATTCAATTAATTCTGCAACATGCATTTTTGATAAAATTGTTATTTTAAAACATAATATTAAAAATTGAATGAGATTACTGAGCTAATTTCTTCATGCTTACATATGCGAAAATGCCTTCTTAGATAATATAATTCTATCTTTCGAAGTATATCCTGAAACATATGTAAAGCACAAATTGTCTTTCTTTAAAAACATGATTTAACGTCATAAATATATGAGTGATTTAAAAAATAATTGCATACAAGAAATATATACAGAGTAAATCTTATTTTTTTCTTATAACAGTTTGTTTGTACAAGTAATTATGATTAGACTGTTCAAATAACTTACACTGATAAACATCCGCTGCACACACAACACCCCCAAACCAATGATAGTCAGTCTTAATTTATAAAAGGTGGAATCACAGAATCTGTTGCACATTAACTGACGAGTTATGTGATAGTGAAACATATGTAATATCGTGCTATCAATACAAATGTTTTCGGCACTTGCACAAACACCTTCACACTAAAACATTTATGTACTTAAACTTAAAATAATTGACTCATAGTAACACCTATAAATATGAAGGAATGCCGAAGTAAACTAGATGTTCCAAAGTGAGTCATACTGATTGATTTACTCCATTTATGCAATAACATTAGAAGTCCGCTCCTTTAATCATTACCTTTAATTAATATGTTTGTTCATTTATGGCCTTGGAAATTATAATTATCTCCCTTTTAAGTTATCTTTCTTTTCATTATTTTCCTTCAATTTCATTTTCAATAACGGTTTCCTTTACAATTTATTATTTTAATTACATGCCGATAATGAATGTCCCCCTTTTTTTTTATAAATCCATTTCAGCTTCATTGTTATTCATTTTCAATTTAATTTAAATAACTTATTCATGAATTATCGTCTATTGGTGATTCACTGTTTAATCCGCGTGATAACTACGCATGACCTGGCTCAAGTTGTTTTACCGCACCAGCTGGCATTTCACCAGAATGTTTTCAAAGCCATATTTCTACACTGTAAAGAAGCGTAGCTTGCAAACTCCGAGTAAAGCAGCAGCCGAATAAATGAAATAATTATAGTTAACAACATATATTTATAGTCTTACACAGACGGTATAATCTTACGTAGAAAATATATGAGCTGAAAACTCCAATTATTTGAGATTGTCTTTACAATTTAAAGATAAAATAACCACTTTTGTGGTGTTCAACGCCAGAAAACATACGCTATATTAAAGTAATTCAAGTTTTGGCAAACAAACACACTGCAGTAAGGAATAGATCTTGCCTGAAAGTCAACTGGCGATAGCAACGGAAATGTTTTGATTTTGTCTGATCTAATCAGCAATCAGCAATTTAACTACAGTTCGCGTCACAAGAGTGATCAAAGATATATATATATATAAGAAAAGAAGGAGTGAAAGTACGTTATATACATACAATGGAAAGAGGAAAAATATCTCGGGGTAGCGTTCTGCATGATGTATTCCTCTCACTCATTCTCTCATATATATATATATATATATATATATATATATATATATATATATATATATATATATATATATATATATATATATATATATATATATATATATATATATATATAATATATATATATAATCTGAATTTTTCAAGTATTAATAATAACATTCGATTCGTTTGCAATTATGCAAACAAGCCTCAATTTTATAGCCATGTCAGTAGAATGAACCCTTCATTCTCGCTCTTGTGTTGGCATGTGAACAGAACTGCAGAGACTAATGTTTCTGGGTATCACCCTTCATCAGTACAGCTCACTGTTCACCTGCCAAACTGTCAGACCTAGTGAAAATATATGCTATTTTCAAAAATACACAGTGACTGATCGGCCTGATTTGCATATTAGCAGACTGGCTGATCGAATGTTATTATTAATTTTGCCTTTCATCCTTACGGGGTCGATAAAATAAAGTACCAGTAATGCACTGGGTAATTGCTGGCCTTGTGCCAAAAGTAGAAACAATTATTAATATTTGAAAAACTCAGATTACATTTATTGTATTCAGCCATGTAGAGCGAAAATTTCTTATATATATATATATATATATATATATATATATATATATATATATGTGTGTGTGTGTGTGTGTGTGTGTGTGTGTGTGTATAAACTTAAGAAAATTAACATAGAAAGGACAAGACAACGAACAGAAACAAAACAAAACGAAAAGCAATTTTTAAGGGAAACCTTAACAAATTAAAAAAAAAAAAAATACAAACGAAGGACACTGAACTCTATGGTCATCGGCCGTTGAGATGGACTTAAGCAGTTTCGACCCTCACCAACGGTACTACTGGTACATCCGGGGTCACAGCGTCTGACATAAGCTAAACGCTGTCCAGTGGAGTAAGAGAAAATGGACAAAACATTAATTTATAGCCGCGTTAAGGTACAAAACATACAATTTTGTGTAGGGTCAGGGAAAAATGTCTGGTGCCTCATAGCACGAGACATGAATGAAACAAAGAAAAAGTAAGAAAAAAAGTAAGAAGAAAGTAAGATATCGTGTTAAAAATGTAAGCCATACTCTATCTATCCATCTAGGGCGGGTAAAATTCCTGAGATCCATGGACGAGTTCTCTCCAGCAGTCTCTGTCCTTCATCATCGCCGCCATGTCCTGCGTCTCCCAGATACCCGTGTCTGTCCTTAGGGCATCAACATATGTTAACCTCGGTTTCCCCCTTCTTGTGTGTCCGTGTAGGCACTCCCACAGGAGTACTGAGTTCAGTGTCAACTCTGGATGTCGGTGAGCATGTTAAGCTAACCCCAGTCTCATCTGTGTTATATAAGGATAATGATAAACACATTACTCATCAGAGTACATCATATTTTATTTTAATTCACATTGCCTCATACGCTATTCCAGTGACAATAATTTGTCTCGATGTAGCCATCTCATTAGGCTGTCCAATAGACAAATATCCCGTATAGCCAAGGGACTATGTAATCGATCACATGGTGTTCTACTAAACTTTTACTGAATTAGAAATCACACACACACACACATAATTGTGTACCCAATGGGGCAAGGCACGTCTATTGTATCTTGTGAATGACATCGTAATGTGCCTCGATATAAAAAAAACACTTAAAAACTATAATATAATAATTGTTTCTACTTTTGGCACAAGGCCAGCAATTACCCCAGTGTATTACTGGTACTTTATTTTATCGACTCCGTAAGGATGAAAGGCAAAGTTAACCTTGGCGGGGTTTGAACTCAGAATGGAAAGGGCCATAACTCTTTGCGTCAAAGCATAGCGTCCGACCCTCTACCGATACTGCCAAAATATAATAATTGTTTCTACTTTTTGGCACAAGACCAGCAATTACCCAGTACATTACTGGTACTTTATTTTATCGACCCCGTAAGGATGAAAGGCAAATTTAACCTCGGCGGGATTTGAACTCAGATCATAAAGGAACGTAACTGCTAAAATATAATAATGATAATAATAATGAAATTATTGTGTACAGTGCTCAGGTGCACTACAACTCATCAAAGGTGCATGTATAGTACATAGAATAATTGTTTCTACTTGTAGGAGTCATGATATATACGTATGCGTGTGTATGGAGGGGGGGGGGGGGGGGTATCACGTGTAGTGTTGGCGAATTTGAGGAAGCATGGAGGTTTTGGAAGATAAGACTACAGAAGATCTCAATAAAGTACGTCTTAAAAAATCTTAATCGAGTGTAACCACGAATGTCTTAACGAAAATTTACAAAGTATTATAATTATATATAATATCAGACTTGAATCTAAAAGCTGACACTCTCACATTCTGTTATTCTGTATCGAAGGTAGCAAATTTGATGCAGAAACAAATTTGCCCACAGATATGGATTTACTGAATTAGATTTTATTAAAATACATTTCATTTTGATAAACATGACGCCTAACATACTAAAGATTGGAAGAAAATTAAATATTTTCGGCATCCACACTCGATTTTCTCTCTTATAAAAAACACGAAATCTGATAACCATCCAGCAAAATCAAACAAAATACGGAAACAAAAACAAAATCCCTATCATTTCTATTTCATTTAATTTCACTTTTAGATTTCAATTTCTGATTTTCTTCCTATTTTACGATGGTATTTTGAGTGTTCAAAAACCTTTTCAATCTGAAATATGTTTTAACACACTATTTTAAAATATCTATTGCGATGTATATTTTTCATTTTTTTTTTAGATATTCCATCTTTATTTGAAAACTGTATTTCTTTGTTTTATAAACACATAGTTTGAGGTGTGAATACACCTGCGCGTACCAACTTTCCATTTTCCAATAATTGTTTATAAATATATAATTAACACAAACTGAAGAAAAAACGCTCAGGGAATAGTTATATTTGTTATAGTAAATATATATGTATATTATAAATATAAATTCTGTATTATGGATATCTTCGAAGATTATTTAAGGATGGAAAGAATATTATGCAAGTTATAATCACAGATAAGTATTTTAAATAAGGAATAGGCCACTTCCAACGAATCAATTTGTCTCTAATCCACTTGCCATCCTTCCTTTGTTTCTCTATCGTTTGAATACAAATACTTTCTTCAAATACTTTTGACAATCCATCATACATAAAACGACAGGAAATCATTTTACGTCTCCATTTTTCTTATAGGCATTGTACTGCAATTCATGATAAGTACCAAACGATTCGACCCTCCCTCTTTCTCACACACACACGCATGCACACATATATACATAGACAGGCTAATAGAAAAAAACAAAACAAAACATTAAAGCACGTCTGCAGCTCCCTGGAATGACATCGCTCGAACAGAAACTGGCCTTCACACACAGGCTGTTCATGGAACAAACAGTACTTCTCCCAACAAGAGGCGAGAATTTATAGATTTCTGCTTTACAAATAACATAGTGCTCATCCACAATGTAAAGGTGACACCAGCGATTTTATCGAATCATAACTTAGTAGAACTAATGATATGTGGTCTGAAAGAGTCAGCAGAGATGTAACCATTAAGAAGATTGGGAATTTATCCAGCCTAAACTTTCACAAGGCTAACTAGAAAAAGATCGAGAAACATCACCGCACATTTTCAACATTTCATGACAACAATACAAACTATATGCCATGAGTTTGTCCCGGAGGAAAAGGTAAACGGGTACAAAAGTCTTATTCCCAGAGACAGGAAACCCCATAATATCAAACTAAACACGGAGCTTGAGGCAATCTAACGAAGCTACACCAAGGGGATTGCCACGAGGAAGGAGATGAGCTACTGGAAGAGGCTAAAAGAATTGAAACTCTACTCCTTGGAACGAAGACGGTAGAGATACGCAGTGATATACATATGGAAAATCCTGGAGGGACTAGCACCAAACTTTGGCATTGAGAGCTGGACCAACCACCGAACAGGATGTCACTGTGTGGTGCCAAAGGTCCCATCTTTCACATCTAGAATAAGGAGTAGATATTGCAATAGGCTGGGGTTCAAAGGCCCTCAACTCTTCAACAAGCTGCCAAGAAATTTGAGAGATCTGTATGGGGTGGACGTGGATATTTTCAAGAAACATCTTGACACTCTGCTATCCAGGATTCCGGATAAGCCGACAGCATGGTACGAAGGTAACTTAAGGGCAGCAGCAACGAACTCCCTCTTACACAATCAACACAGGCTGGAGATAGAACGTGTAGTAACAAGGGCAGTTCCCCAGCATAGCCTCAGCCGGATGGCTGGAACAGGTAAAAGAGTAAAGGAGATACATTTATTAAATATTGGAGAATTTGTTACATAGTTGGCCTATGAAATGTGTTAATATATAATTCAACGCATCACTTCAGAGGAAGTCTAAAGAAAAAATTATGTGAAGCGCACATAAAGCCCTGCATATATAGAGGTTCTTACACACATGCCCACATATATATACCCACCTACACACACGCATATAACCATAAATACACCCCCGTATGCATATGCATGCACATACACATACACACATGCACCCCCATACATATATATTTATAAATAAACAATTAATTTCGTGATATATAAAATGGAGTATAAATGTGAAACTAAAGTAACATCACCAATATACATGAATCAATGTCTCTAAACATGTTTAGCAGACCCAGAGGGAACTACTATTTTAGGATGATTGTAAAGATGGTAAATAAATTACAGAATTCCAGTTAAGAATTTCAGACTGTTTGTCCAATGAATCGATATTACTCACGCTCTTGAGATCAGCTCCATGTTTGATCCTTTTGAAGTATATTTAGATTTTCCAAACAATTTAAATGTAATGCCTACTTTTCTTATTATAACAACAAGCCCAATCTATTGTTTCGGCTGCCTGACTGACTCACTCATGTCTTTTCTACAAACATCCATTTAATTTTTCAGTCAAATAAAATTGCAGAGTTCTCTCCCTTACCTCTGTTGAAAGGAAATTCTACTGACAATTTGCATTTCTTTTCACAGTATGAGCATAATTTAAATTGATTAAACATTTTTATTGGCTCACTACTTCTATTCAGCAATTAACTAAATGGAAAAAATAGCATTTATTTTATGTAAATATAATATAGTTTTAGTTTTTTCAATATGGTTGTAATACAAGTAATTTTTCTCATAGCATTTTCAATAGTTTTTTTAGAGAAAAAAATTGTAAAAAAAATCTAGAACACTCCTAATATATTTCTAAACTTCTATGGTGAAAATAGAATAGAGAACCAATATGAACGAAGACTGCAATGATATTTAATTATGCATGCTTGTTTTACAAAATACTAATTGAATTTTTCCGTGTACTGTCTGTGCCCACTCCAGAATATCTTAAAATTTGTTCTAGAAATTAAGATTTGCGTTTGTCAAGAAATAAATAATGATAAGATTTGCGTTTGTCAAGAATAAAATAATTTAGAATGATCGGAAACAAAATGTACAAGCTATGGACATTTGAATAATATAACATTCTGTATCATAATCCAAATGTAGATTATGTAATAGCTGTTTCAAGTATTTTAGAGAGGAATTATTTTTGAAGATTTGTATTTCAAAATACTATACTCCTTGTAAAGATGAGCATTCTTGATAACCTTTAGAAAGCATTACCCATAGCTATTATGAACATTCCAGCAACTAATTAAATCTTGTCTTAGAGTAGTTTATGGAGTTTTGAATCTATAAAAAGGCCGAAGGCAGTAGAAATTCGAACTGCGGAAAATTTCCATTGAAACAAACTATTTTTGTAATTTTTTTTTATTATTTGAGATAATTGGAAAAATGAACATAAGATTCTCACAGGTTATAAGCACACACACGCATGCTGAACACTCTCACCCTCTCTTTCTCTCTCTCTCGCTCTCCATTTCTCTCTCTCTTTCTCTCTCTCTCTCTCTCCTCCTCTCTCTCACACACACATACTCACACAGAGGGAGAGAGAAAAAATTATGACATTACTGTTATTATAGTGATGAATTTTTGTAAATTTCATTATCATTTCAATTCTATTTCTAATATTCGGTAAGATGCAAGAAGCAGAGAGACGATTGAATATATTATTTCACTTATGTTAGAATCTCATGCATAGATATTCCAATGTTGTTGAATTTAATCCAGTGTCTCTTAGGGGAGTAAACTGATTTAAAGAAGCGTTATTTTTATCTTGGACATCGCATTATCTAACGCTCCTTTGGAAATAGAGTGAAGTGATTTGAAGAAACGTTATTGCAACACAGAACGTATTGTTATCCAGGATTTAAAGAAATATCTCAAAACAGGCGTGTTGGGGTCTTAAAGTGAATACTTTGATGTCTAGCAACAATATCTTTAGAGACTGATGGATATACTGGCTCTCATTTGACTCACTTCTAGCTCCGAGACATTTTCTGCCTCATCTCGGTAACTGCTTTTGCTGGCGGGCTATAAACTTAGTGAGAAACTCGACGCTTGGAAAAGAGATGGGCAAGCATTTCTAAGGCCCACTGAAATGCCATGATCGACGCACACTCAAACGTCTAGAGTGGCACCCCCAACAACTGGCTACACTTGTTGCGGATCGTGATCATAAATGTTTTCATTGTACACAGACTAAGAAGCAATAATGTATTCGATTAAAAACGGATTGTCTATTCTACTTAAAACCAAAGCTATGAATAGTGGTTGTAGACATAACTAGTTAGTTTTACTCTTTTTGTTTAATCCCAAGTTTACTCTGACAGAGCAGATCTATTATTAAAGATATTGCAGCCCTGGCCATTCCGTCTTTTTAAGGCAAAGTATATTAAAAAATAAAATATCCATTGTCACAGAAGACAGTAGGAAATGATTTGGTTGCTGTTTCTAGCAAGTAGCGCGACCATGTAGAGGTTTTCTGTTAACACTAGTTGCCTAAAAAAATGTGGTTTAAGTTGTTCTATATTTAAACAGGTGTCAAAGCGGGCAACTATCTACAATATTAATTATTGCAAAAACGAAGATCAATATGTACCCAATAATGTGATGTCGATATCAAAAAGGGAAAAATACATGCAAATTAGTAATAACTACAAAGAATGGGAAGCCCCAGAAGAATAAAGAGTTTGAATCAGCATTATCGATTAAATCTATTTTACTGATTCAATTATAGTAAATAAAAGAGTAAACGAATAATAACACAATTTTCTGAGAAAATAACAATAGAAACAAAGAAAATATCGATAAATCAGTGCGATATTTTCAGTGAAAGATGTTTGGCTTTAAGTTAATTATCAATTAACACAAACACCAAATACATAAGCTCGTACTCGTACTCACAAACACAACACTAATAAAGAGGAATGAATAAAATCACCACTATACACATGTTAGCAAAGGTTTGATAAGATCGGTTAAAGGTATTAAAAAATAGACTCAATAGAAATGTTAAACTGATTAATTAATTAGTGTTTTTACCTTTATTTCGTAAATTCCCACCTTAATGACGAGAGCTATAAGCTATGTTAAGGTTAAAATATGTTAAGGTTATACATAAAATGTATGGAGAGAAGACATGTCCTCAAAGTGCAAACATATGTATATTTAAAAAAATATGCGTAAAAATGCGAAATATTTTTAACATAGAGAATTTAAAGTTTAAATTTTGTTATATAAATTTATATAAAGTTTATCCCCAAAATAAAAGTACTGATATTTTATTTATTATTATTATTATTGTTCAAATCCTGCCTTACGGAGTCGATAAAATAAAGTACCAGTAATACACTGTATAATTGCTGGCCTTGTGCCAAAAGTAGAAACAATTATTATTATTGTTTATATTTTCTTTCATTATTGTTTCTGAGATATATGCCGAGTGTCTTCCCGACACCTAGGGCAAATAAATTCACAGTGTGCATTGGTAAGCCAGTTAATACAGCACATTGATTATAAAAAAAAAAAAAAAAAATTATTATTATTATCAATAACTGTTTCTACTTTAGGCACAAGGCCAGCAATTACCCAGTGCATTACTGGTACTTTATTTTATCGACCCCGTAAGGATGAAAGGCAAAGTCAACCTCGGCGGGATTATTATCAATAACAATGACAATAACAACAGGCACAACAACAATAATAGTAGGAACAGTATCAACAAAAACAACAATAATAACAACAGCCACAATAGCAGTAACAACAGCAACAGTATCAACGAAAACAACAACAACAACAGCAACAACAGCACCAACGAAAACAACAATGACATCGATACCTGTAACAGCGATCTCAACACCACCAGCAGGACCAGTAGCGGCAGCAATAGTGGTGCTGCTGAAAAAGGGACCACTTCTTTTGCAGGTGTCGCCCGAAATATCGAGACAGTGTTAGTCAGAGGGTCGGTTACCAAGAGGATATACACTGACATCCTCTTGGAAACACCCATGACCAGCCAAAGGGACGGTTCTACTGTCCCTTCACCACACGATCAAGGTAAGTGACCCTTTCTCACTTGCCCCGTTTCTCATCCAACATGGCCGTACTCAGAATAGGCAGTATAAATGCCCGTGGCCTGGGGTCATCTTGGAAGCAGGGTCACCTGCTCAACGACCTCAGGTCACTAAACATAGATGTGTTGGCCATCAGTGAGACCAGAATCTCCGAAGCACAAGCCTTCGCACCGATCTTCGGCGGCTACGATGTATACGCATCTCCCAGCTGTCCAGGATCGGGGGGAGGGGTTGCCGTCCTTTTTCGGAGAGGCTTGGATCTCGCCATACGGGCCATCTTCCTAGACCCAGAAGGTAAGTCGGTGGTGCTGGACGTGACCGGCAGCGAAGGCAATGCTTTCAGCCAGTAGCCGTCTACGCCCCAACAGGGGCAGCACGGCCAGATTTCTTCAGACGTCTAGAGACCTTTCTTGGAACGTTCCGCTCTTTAGTGTTAGTGGGCGACTGGAACGGTATCTTGGATGCACGCTGGGATTTTGTGGGGCTAGTGGATAGGGGAGGAGGGTGCAAAAGCCTCACCAACTTGCTCAGACGTTTTGAACTGTCTGACAGGTATCGACTGGATCACTCGAATGTGCCAATGTGGACATGGACAAACCGCATCGGGTCATCCAGATCGTATCTCGATAGGGTATTCTGCAGAGAACTAGATAAGACTAGTATAAGTTGTCCACAATTTAAAATAGTCGACTACACAGACCACAAATTTGTGATCTGTGAGATCGACATAGACAGACTTCATAGACAAGGGCCCGGTTACTGGAAGCTGAACGCGTCTTTCCCGGCGCGCAAAGCCTACAGAGACCGGATTAGCGTATTAGTTAAGCGGGCGTTGACGAGAGCGGTTGTCAACAACAGGTGGTGGTTCGCCCTGAAAAGGGCAATTAAAGTAGAGTCGATTAGGTTTAGCAAAGGACTAGTGATAGAGGAAAATAGAGTAGAGGGAGAGCTAGTCAGAAAGCTAGAAGAGGCGTTTAGGACAGGCATCGCAACCGACGTGCTTGCGGCGAGATTGGCACTCGACCAATTCTTCAACGCAAAACACAAAGGCTGCGTTGTCAGAGCTAGAGCGTGTGCTCTGAAACAGAAGGGGACAAAAGCTGTCCAATGGGCCCGGGTGGCAGAGGCGCGACGTGGCAACAAAGCCACAATTTGGTTCTTTGTCTGACCAAAACAGGTGCGTGTTGCTCGAACCCGAGCAGATGTGTGAAGCTTTTCAGCAGCACTTTGCTGAACTGTTCAGGAGCAGCGGCGGGCCGGATCGGGGCATGGAGTTCAGTGCATACTTCGACGGACTGCCTTGGCTCTCGACGACCGCATCACAGTGTTGCGAAAAGCCAATAACAGCGGGTGAAATACGGGAAGCGATGGCTAACTGCACGAGGGGTTTGCCAGGTTTGGATGGTCTGCCCTACGAGCTTTATGCATTTATGCCAGACTTGTTCGGTGACTTCTTGGCAGACGTCTACTGCAACTGGCAGCAGAACGGGAGCATTCCCAGTTTTGTGAGCCGGGGAGCAGTGGCGCTGCTGAGAAAAGACCCGAACAAGGAGGATGTTATCGATAATTTCAGGCCCACAACCTTGCTAAACGCAGAGTTCAAGATTTTGGTCAAGGTGTCAGCAACGTGGTTGGCGCTTGTCGTCAAGGGTCTGGTGGGAGAGGCGCAGACATGCGCCATTGCGGACAGATCCATACACGACAACCTCCACCTCATGCGATACATCATAGAGAGGATGGTTCAGGAACCTGGCACGGGTGGGGCCCTGATCAACTTGGATCAATCCAAAGAATTCGATAGGGTCGACCATCGGTACCTGGCGGTGGTCCTCGAGGCAGCCGGTTTCGGGCCCGTTTTCAGGGGTTGGATCGCAGATGTTCAGCGACATCTGCTCAGTTGTGAGGGTGAACGGTCACCTGTCGCAGCCGTTCAGCATCATGCGCTCAGTCCGCCAGGGTTGTCCCCTCTCGTCCCTCTTGTACGTATTGGCTCTCGAACCGTTACTGCACAAACTGGGGGAGATGAGGGACGTCCCACGCGAACTAGGATGCGGGAAATCCGAGTCGGCTTACGCCGACGACATCACCGTTGTGGTGTCGAGCACCAGACACGTCCAGATGTTCGGCACCGCTCTCAAGGAATACGAAGCGGTGACAGGAGCAAAGATAAACCAGGAAAAGTCGGTGGGCTTGCAGCTCGGCACCTGGAGAAGCAAATCCATGCCGTCCGACAGCGTCGTGGGGCGTTGGACGGACGGACCGGTTAAATTGCTCGGGGTCTGGTTCGAACCGGACCTCCAGATGGAGAAAAACTGGAACGAGGTGACAAGCAAGGTAGCCTCCCTCACCCAGAAATGGGCCGAGAAGAAGCTGTCCCTGAAAGGCCGGGCGGAGGTGGCGAATGCGTACATAGCATCCGTCATCTGTTACCGCCTCACTGTCGTCCCTTGCCCCGGCCTAACTCTCACCAAAATGGAGCGCCTCCTCTTCCGCTTTTTGTGGAATGGACGCGCTCCCATGGTCAGACTATCCATCTGCTGTCAACACCCGTTGCGTGGAGGACTGGGCATGCCATGGCTGATGATGCACAAACATGCGCTGAGGCTGCGACATCTCTGGTGCTTCCTTGACGGTGAACCGGTGTGGTCGCCGTTCGCCAGGCACGTTTTCCCACAGCTCGTCTCCTTGACTAAGCTGCAGTCCTGGGTCAGAAAAAAACCGAGTGATAGCGCTTGGAAACTTGAATGTCTCCAGGCGCTCACTGCCCTCTGCCAGCTGGGCACCAGTATCGGTGGAACATCCACCTCGGAGTTCTATAGAGGACTAGTGGAGGGGAAGAGCGAAGACGTTCTCGGAGAGATCCTGGGCGTTGAAGAAGATCAGCTGTTTGCTCTCTTCCGGAGAACTTTCAGCCCAGGGCCTATAGATAACTTCCAAAAATCCCTGGCCTGGCAGTGCTACCAGGGAGCGCTGCCGGTTCGAGATAAGCTGTACAGGCACGGAAGTGCCGTCAGCCGAGCCTGTCCGAGATGCGCGTAGGGCGACGAAACCGTCGTGCACGCACTCGTTCAGTGTCCGAGCATTGCTGATTTGTGGAGCTATGTCGAACAGTTGCTGTCGCGTGTAGGACTGATCCGGTTGTCGACTGAGTCCATTGTGCAAATGGTCTCGCCGTCTTCCTTCGAGGAGGAAGGGCAGGCGGTTTTCATCTGCCTGGTGGCCATGGCGCAAGAGATTGTGTGGTGGACAAGGTTAAAAGGGTTAAAGACAGACACTTTCCTCTTCGGCGAATCCCTAATTACCTTTTTCAAGTTTCACTTGAAGAGAAAAATTAGGGTGGGGAGGCAAATGCTGCTTTCTAGCAAGTTTGTTGAAAGGTGGGTGAATGTAGCGAGAATGGTCCGAGTAAACGGGACCACTCTGAATATACGTCTGTAGTTTGAGAGATGGAAAAATTTAGAGAGGGCGCTTGCCCTGGTAGTCAGGGTGGCCGTGGTCTTTTGTGTGGTTTTCGCCACGAGTAACCCTCGGAGGTTTCCCCCCTATTGCGGAATTTTTCATTGTTTCAATTTTCATTTTTATTGTTTATATATATATATATAT
Source organism: Eledone cirrhosa (assembly GCA_964016885.1). Lineage (NCBI taxonomy): Eukaryota > Metazoa > Mollusca > Cephalopoda > Octopoda > Eledonidae > Eledone > Eledone cirrhosa. The sequence continues at coordinate 122,349,428 of OZ024743.1, forward strand.
GTTTCTATGTACTTTTTTTTTCTTTTCTTATATATATAATAAAAATATTTACACGCACAAAACCCACATCGTACCTTCCTGTACCGTCCTGTGCCGTCTGTAATGTTTTTCTTCATGTCAGCCCTTGTGGCCAATAAAGAAATCATTATTATTATTATTGTTCTTTGAGTCTCAGTCATTGATGTTAGTTAACTGGAAAGTTTGTTGAAATGAATATCAAGCCACTACCTGCAGCCTCAGATATTCAGGACGTATCGGAGGGTTCTTGCTGTTCCCAGCAAGCATGCCTTTTGAAGCGTTCCAAAAAGCGTGGCGGGGCCAATTTTCTTTAACCATCCCTGGAAACTTTTTGAGATAGTACCTAGTGCGCCTATGACAATCGGGACCACTTTGACTTCATGGCAGTTCCAAATCCTTTTTACCTCCCACTTTAAGTCCTGGTATCGGTTAATTTTCTCCCTCTCCTTCTCTTGCACTCTCGTGTCGAATGGGCAGGCCACATCCACAATCAGGCACGATCTTTTTTCCTTGTCCAAAACCACCAGGTCAGGTCTATTGTGTTCCAGTTTCTTGTCCGTCTGTATCCTAAAATACCACAGCACCTTCACCTGATTGTTTTCTATCACCGACTCTGGCTTATGCTCATACCACTTCTCAGAATGTAGTAAATTGTTTACTTTTCATAGGTGCCAGTGGATCACACTGCCCATCACATCATGTCTCCAGCCCTTATAGTGAGTCTGGGCTAGGTGTTTACACTCGGATACAATGTGAGCCACAAATCTTCTCTCTCTCCACAGATCCTGCACAGTGGGCTAGCCTCCTCCTTGTAAATATGGTGTTTCAACCACTTCGTTTTGAGGACCTGCTCTTGCGCAGCCATTAGCATTCCTTCTGTTACCTTTTTAAGGTCTCCTCTTTTCAACCAGTTCCATGTCTGTGGATCTCTGAATTCAGTTTTCTCAAAGAAGGTACTGTGAAGGGATTTTTCATGAAGGCTGCTCTTTCTCCTTGTTATTTCCTCCTTGGACATCCTCTGGTCTATTGTTCTCCCCTTCAGTACAATTCTGAGCATTGGCTCCTTACTATCAGTCACGTATTTGTGTAGGTTGTTTTTCTCCATCTGAACACAGTCCTCTATGCTAAGACCTCTTCCACGTTCAGATCTCCTTAAGTAGAGTCTATCGACATCACTCCTCTTGTGGAACATGTTGTAGATAGTCAATAGCTTCCTAGTCTTCCTATCAATTTCTTTTTGTTCAGCAACATTCCATTTCAGAATTCCCGCACTGTACCTAATAATAGACACAGCTCAGGAATTTACTGCACTTATGGCATTCCTACTGTTCAGGTGTGACTTTAATACGCTCCTTACTCTCCGAATGTATTCATATCTTATCAATTCCTTCATTTTTTTTTTGTTCTTGATGTCATCAGCCTCCAGAACACCCAAATACTTGTATCCTTCTTCAGTATCAATTTCCTTTATCATCTCACCTGTTGGTACCTGGATTCCGTTGCTTCTGCTCAATTTACCCATCTTCATCACAAGGACTCCACACGTACTAATACCAAATTGCATACATATATCATTGCTGAAAATAATGTCAACAAGCACATCCAACTCCTTCTCACTCTTCCCGAAGAGCTTAAGATCGTCCATGAAGAGGAGGTGATTGTTGGTAAGCTCTCCCTTTCCCAACTTGTATCCTGCTCTCATTTTTCGCAGTATAATGGTCAGGGGCATCAGGGTAAGGACAAACAACAGAGGGGACAGACTATCTCCCTGGAAGATACCTCTCTTGATCTTCACGCCTCCCAAGGATTCTCCAGCTGATGTTAACTCTGTTTTCCAGGACTTCATACTTTTGCCCAACAACTGTCTGATGTTATCTGCCACTTTGAAGATCTCTAGGCTTTTGGTGATCCAAGAATGAGGCACCATATCAAATGCCTTTTTGTAGTCTATCCATCCCATGGCAAGACCAGTGTGTCTCCTCTTGCAAATTCCTCATTACCATCTTATCAATAAGTAACTGGTCCTTTGTACCACGGGACTTCTTTCGGCATCCTTTCTGTTCGTCCTGTAATAAGTTGTTTGTGTGGAGGTGATGGTAGATTTCCTCAGACATAATGCTTGTCAACAGTTTCCACATTACGGACAGACATGTGATAGGTCTATAGGTCTATAGGTCTATATATTATTATTATTATTATTATTATTATTAGATGTAGGGCAGTGGATTGGCAGTATCGGTAGAGCACCATGCTTTGCACAAAAACTCTTTGTGACGGCTGTCGAAAAAAAAAAATGATAATCATCGTTTTCACCCTGGATCTGCTCATACGTACTTTTTTCAGACAAGGACAATTTACGTTCTGAGTTCAAATCCTGCCGAGGTTAGCTTTGCTTTTCATCCTTACGGAGTCAATAAAATATAGCACCAGTAATGCACTGGGTCGATTTAATCGACTTTCTCCTCTCCCCAAATTGTTGGCCTTGTGCCTATAGTAGAAATCATTACTAGATGTAGATGAAATTACAAGTTATTTCCTTCAAAGTACTACCCTTGGGAAGTCACACAGTGGCTCTAACATGTTTTCCATTGATCGTAGCAGTATCGGAAGTAATTTTCTGTAAGTGTCCTTAGCTGGACGGTTACAATTTTTTGTATGGTTGGTGTAAACAAATGAAACAACAACAACAACAACAACACACAGTAGCAATCGAGCGAATGTTATTGTGTATATATCGTGTCCACATCCACCGACCGACAATCAACAAGTAGGCAGACTACCAATACCAACACCACACCTGCCAGTATCAAAGACTGAATATAAGAAACTGACAGCGAAGATGCGTACGCATTGACACATCACCACCCCACTACTTTAATATAGAAGAACTGCCTCGACCTTTGTCTGACCGCAGATATTCCGCGCGCACGCGCGTCCTACAGAGTAGTTCAATTGTACGCACACGATAGATAACAGAGGCCACGTGTTGTCCCTCTCCGACTAAAATCTTTTCCACTCGGAAAACCCCCAGTTGATGGATGCGAAATCAGAAATATAGGGACAATAAAATCACTTCCAAGGTAACTCTATCTCGTGTTATTTTTACACTATTTCCTACGTTCCTCTACACGCTATACGTCTCATTCTACATTTCCTCTTACATCTCTCTCATTACCACCTGATTCTGTTATCCGGAGATTTCCCCATCTGCATTGTTGAGGCTTCCAAAACGACCAATTTTAATTTTTTGTATGTTTTCCAGTCCCAAAATGATGATGCTTCAACTTTGATGTCAACTTAGAGAAGAGGTAGAAATAACACAGAGCTAGATATGGGCTGTAGGGAGGATGTGGAAGTGTGGGAATGTTTTTCTTCGCCAGAAATTCTCTAATTGAAAGTGCTGTGTGAACAGGTGCATTTTCCTGCTGCAGTACTCAATCTTTTGCAATGTCCTTTCAAACTCACTGCACCCATTTTCGAAGTCATTCGAAGACATCTTTGTAGAAGATGTGATTAACTGTCTGCCCTGCAGATAAACATTTTTTGTGACGGCTGTCGAAAAAAAAAGGGATTATCATCGTTTTCATCCTGGAACTGCTCATACAGGCTTTCTTCGGACGAGGAGAATTTTTTGTGTGTCACTCCTTACCTTGCCGTCTCTGGATCATACTCAAACACCCATGATTCATCTGTTATTACTTTATCCAAGAAGTTTGGCTCAATTTCGAATCTTTCTTGCAAATTCTGACAAATTTCCAGCCAGTTCGCTTTTTGTTCCACAGACAAGTGTTTGGGCATTAATTTTACATAACTTTTTTCCATGTGCAAATGATCTGTTAAAATACTGTGAACTGCATTTTTATCCTTGCCCATTTCTTCTGCAATCATTCTAACACTTTTGCATTGCCAATAAATTTTAAGTAAAAGGGGTTAATGTTTTCCTTGAACCAGTTATCTGAAAACGTATATGTTTACCACGTAAACTACGATAAAAATAAAAACGAGATATTAATAATTGTTTCTACTTTAGGCCAGCAATTACCCAGTGCATTACTGGTATTTTATTTTATCGACCCCGTAAAGCAAACGAGATATTAAACGAGGTATATAATAATGTTTATGCGGTGGGTTGCCTGCAACAAGGGTTAAAAGTTTGAGAAAGGCTGCTATAGAGTTTCTTATTTTCATGGTTGCCGACTAGACAATGGAGTCAGCAAAATATTATGTTGTAATCCACAAATAGATGATAACTTTTGGAATATTTTCAAGCTGTAAATCTTATTAACTTTGGAAGTTATTATTGCTTGGAGGTATCATGGAGGATCAAGAAATATAATAGTTTATTTTTGTCATAATGTACGAGTAACATAATTGTCACTTTGGTTTCGATTGTAAAAATTGAACAATTGTCAGAATGACAGATAAGCAAGAATATCTTATTTCATACAACTTCTGAAGTTACACGGTATTTACCCTTGGAATAACCTCTATAAAAATACGTGTAAAATAGGTATCAATAGAATAACTCATTTTGCCTCCTCTTAAGTTTGTTTTCGATGTTTTATTTTTTGAAAGTTCTGATAAAATATAGGGCTTATGATGTAACCAAGGTGAAGCTGTAATAGCTTTATTATCTGAGATTTCATTAAAGTAAGTTGTGTGCAACTTCAGTGTGAAGCTGAACTCGTAAACCTATAGTTAAAACGAATTCCACTGAACCCTGTGGCATTAATAACACACGTACTTGTTATATTTCACATTGATACTCCGGATGAAATAAAAATGAGAAATATAACCAGTACGTAAGTGTTTAATGTCAAACGTGGTCCTTCAGGGTACAATGAGATTCGTTTTACCGTTTCAACACACATTTTCACAACATCGCATACAAAGTATATCTATAAACATTTTTTGGTTTGCTATTATATTTTGGACTATAGATACTGTCACAAGATAAATGCGAAAACTTATATTTCAGTTTTCTTATATATGTAGAGACAAGTTCACAAGTATTTCTTGCAGAGATCGCTGGTTCTTATGTTAACATGTAAAGGTCTGAAACAAGAGTAAAAAAGCACCAATGCTTATTGTATAAGCATTGATTATAAATCAATGGGTGACAGTAGTTCCAGCTGCACGCATCGAAATGTGTAGTGGCTCTGAGAACAATGCGGCTTTACAGATGATAAATGCAAATTGACAATGGAAAGGCGCTCCCGCTCGAGTTAGAAGAGAACTATTGACCTTCAGAAGAAGCTGCGACTCCTGGTTGTATTCAGCAACCGAAACAAATACGAAGTACACCAAATACAATGCTCCTAGGGGCGGCCCTGGTTCTTCTTATTTGCGAGTGTAAACTCGACCAGATTAGATTAGATTATTAGATGATTATAAATTATATTTAAGCATTTTAGTCGCAACACGTCAGGTCCAAGATAAGGGATTTAGCCTCCTCGAATGGGAAGGGGGTTATTCTGTCGGGGAGTTTACCATCACCACGGTCGAGGCAAGTTGGCTCCAGTTATGAAGAGAAACCGGCTGAGTCGATGCGAGTG
>OZ024743.1:122360000-122382500 GCA_964016885.1 Eledone cirrhosa
GAATATTTGTACACTTTAAGGACTGCATATTGTTACTCTTTATAACACATTTAGGATTACTATTATTCCCTTTTAAAGTTATTTCCTTGTAAGCGGTAACTATTCACATTTATATAAATAAAATTATATTGAAAACACGATCGTGATCAAGTATTTTTATTAGGGGGTTTTCATATTTCCTCTAAAGTCCTTTAGAACAATAATGTTCCTAAATAAATGTCTATTAATTTTTCAAGAAATTCGCAGCCTCATCTTCAAAATAAGAATGGTTGTATTAGTGGTGTATTGCTCACGTGTTTTGCAGGGGAATCGCAAATCATCAAGGGAGTGCTAACAAAATCCTGCTTGTTTGAAGCATGGCAGTTTTTATAACTGATTTCACGTATGCTGTAACTGTGATAATGTTTTATGGTCTATATTTTGATACTAGTAAAGCCTCCGCAATTCTTCTCCTTGTTGGATTCTATATAGAATTATAATTGTTTCTACTTTTGGTACAAGGCCAGCAATTATCCCAGTGTATTACTGGTACTTTATTTTATCGGCCCCGTAAGGATGAAAGGCAAAGTTAACCTCGGCGGGATTTGAACTCAGTCCGTAAAGGGACGTAACTATGCTGCAAAGCATGGCATCCGACCCTCTACCGATACTGCCAATCCACTGCCAAATTATAATGTTATCAACTAATGTTTCTCTAATTTTGTTACACGGATCAACCAATGAGAATGTGTCGTGCTCATGTGACAAATGAATGTTAGTCATGAAGTTTACACTTTCAGTTTACATTGAAATTTGTATATTATAACTGTCATCTGAAGTACCTTCTGTTGTTTGATAGTTAGTGATTTCTTATTGATAAGATGATTTATTCATTTTTTTGTAGTATATTCTAACTATAAGTTTGTGGTTAGGATCAATGTCTCTTGTGTTTTATTTTATGAGCTTCCTAATGACATATTCCTCTATTCTATAACTAGGGTGAATTTCGTTTTGTAGTTTACGAAATGTGTATTTTATGTAAGCTCCTAACACCTAACTCATAGTTAGAATATACTACGAAATACCAACAAGAAAAACTAATAAAAATATCAAAATACCTTAATACAAAAGATGAAACTTGAGCAATATCGTGTTTTCAATACAACATACTAAAAAGAAAAGCTGTTCCCTTCTTATGCATTTATATAATCTATGGAAAATATCTTATCGTCAACGTACAAGCAAGGTTTATTATTGCTTGTTTCCGTAAATGTGATAATTTGGTAGCATAATATTTATAATTTCATCAATTCTATCTCTCTATCAATTTGGTTTATCTGAATCAGTGAGAACATAAAATCCTTTTTTTACTAAGAATATGAGGCCGTATATATATATAGCAAGCCTGAAGCTATTGCAATCTTATTATTTTATAAATCAATAACACTAATGATGTTTAAATTTCAACAAATATTCCCGCATATTTTCTAGTAAATTTAACTTCGCATTATTTACTCTTTTTCACTGAAAAATATTCAATTTTCATAAAGCCTACTTTCCTTGTAATGGGGTCAGATGCTTCAACACAGTTATGTATAAAATGAAATTAGACAAGTTAATTTCAAATAAGAAAGATTAAGAAAAGTTAAGTAGAGTCTTATCTAGAAGTAAATTTCCTTATCAGAATATTCCTATATAAATTTCAGCTATCTTATAAACATAATTATTTTAAAGCCATTTATATTTTGAGAAGAGTATGATAAATACTGAGAAACATCTCTTAATGGCTGCCAAATCTGACACTTTTAAATAGTATATAAAGACATTGTATGTAATGAGATACAAAATCAATACAACCATGCATTCTCAGGATGTTTAATGTTATACTTACTACATCACAATGTTGTCATAAAAGAGATTCTTTGATATGACTGGCACTCCGTCGGTTACGACAATGGGTGTTCCAGTTGATACGATCAACGGAACAGCCTGTTCGGGAAATTAACATGCAAGTGGCTGAGCATTCCACAGACAAGCGTACTATTAACGTAGTTCTCAGGGAGATTCAGCGTGACACAGAATGGGACAAGGCTGGCTCTTCGAATTACAGGTACAAGGCATGTTTGCCAGCTGAGTGGACTGGAGCAACGTGATAATAAAGTGCCTTGCTTAAGGACACAACGTGCTGCCGGGAATCGAGCCCACGACCTTACGATTGTAAGCCGAATACCCTAACCACAAAACCACGCACCTTCACATATATGGCTTACAACTAATTCACAACGAAAAGGGTTTTCTGTATATTGTGATCACGTTAAATTTCTGTTATATTGATATTGTTATGAATTTTTATTGTTGTTGCTTTTTTATAAAACATAAAAATCAAAATTTTAAAGTGAAAAGATATATATATATATATATATGAATTATGAGCCTACGGGAAATAGCATTAATTACCAATGTAAACCCAGTTACTTTCAACTCGTTGGAAATCTACTTCTGCTCCCCGGCGTTTGTATCTAATCATATTTATTTCATAAGGCTCAAGGCCGAAATTTAAAGTACAATTTCTAAAACCTACTTTAGTATATTAATTATGTTATTGGCTTCAGACTGATTTTTCAGTTTATTTTAAATGACGACTTTAAATACTGTAAGATGCTCTATTGCTTTGATAAATATACTACATTTATCTATGCTAATATTAATATTATTTCATCACTTTAAGTCGATAAAATAAATACTATTTGTTGATGTTTTTTGTGGCTTATGGATCAAAAGCATTGTACTGTGACCATCCTATATTTTTCCTATGTGCATATTAGAATTATATCAAGGTTCTAGAGGTGCAGCAAAATTTATAATGCAGGATTATACAACGTATGGCATTATAAAATTGGTGTATATTTGGACGAAGAAAAGACAAATAAATTATGGGTATAATTCGAACATTGAAACAATAACAAGTCATATTTTTGTATGAAACTTTGTATAATGTTCCCCCTTTTAGATTATTGATCATCTGCTTTAGTGAATAAACCATGATAATTACATTAGACACATTTACGGAGTGCTCATTCACGGAGATGCTAAAAAATAGCTTATAAAATAGGGTGAAGTCACTTGACGGAAAAAGGGGTTGCCATTAGCCGCTATGAGGAATCAAATCCCATATCTACCAGATACTGGCTAGGTGCTTTAAACAAACCTATCTATCTATCTATCTATCTATCTATCTATCTATCTATCTATCTATCTATCTATCTATCTATCTATCTATATGTAAGTTGGTAGATAGTGTAGAAGAGGCAATTAGAAGCGGCGACGTGGCCAGAGTGCTAGCGTCGAGAACGGCCCTGGGCCAGTTCTTCTACGCGAAACACGAAGGCTGCATCGTCCGAAGCAAAATACGTGCTCTGGAAAACGAGGGGACCAAAGCTGTTAGCTGGGCCCGCGTGACAGAAGCCAAAAGAGGGATTAGATCCACTATCCGGTCTTTGCGAGACCAGGATGGACGGGTGATCCTTGAACCTAAGCAGATGTGCGAGGCTTTTCAAAAGCACTTTGCCAGATTGTTCGGAGGGGGCGGGGAGCCGGTTGGGGAAGTGGACTTCGGTCCATACCCCGACGGCCTGCCGCGTCTCTCGGACAAGGAGGCGAAGTCCTGCGAGGAACCGATTTCAGCCGCTGAGATAGGACGTGCTGAGCCAATGCGGCAAACGCAAATCCCCGGGTCTCGATGGTCTTCCATACGAACTATATCTAGCTATGCCGGACTTGTTCCCCGATCTCCTCGAGGCGGTCTACTGCAACTGGCAACAGAACGGGAGAATTCCCTGTGCTGTGACCAAGGGCGTAGTCCCGCTAGTGAGGAAGGACGAGAACAAGGGGGACGATATAAATAATTTCAGGCCCATAACTCTGCTAAATACAGAGTTACAGATTTTGGCCAAGGTGCTAGCAAAGAGGTTGGCGCTTGTTGTGGGCAACCTGGTGGGAGATGCGCAGACATGTGCTTTCCCGTCCAGGTCCATCCACGACAACCTCCACCTCATGCGATACATCATAGAGAGGGTTGGGAACGAACCCGGCTTTGGTGGGGCCCTGATCAACTTGGATCAATCTAAGGCGTTCGATAGGGTCGACCATAGTTACCTGGATGCGGTGCTAGCGGCGGCAGGCTTCGGACCCGTTTTCAGGGGCTGGATCACTGCCATGCACAGCAGCTGCATCTGCTCTAGGGTCAAGGTGAACGGCTACCTCTCGGAGCCGTTCGAAATCGCGCGGTCCATCCGACAAGGGTGCCCTCTCTCCTCCATTCTGTATGTAATGACTCTAGAGCCACTGCTGCGGAAGTTGGAGTTGTTGCAGGGCATCCCGTTGGAACCGGGATTGCGGAAAGCGGTGTCGGCCTACTCCGATGACGTAACAGCATTGGTGTCGACGGCCTCGGAAATCGGGGCGATCGGCACCTTACTGGAGGAGTACGAAAGGTTTACAGGGGCTAAGCTGAACCGGGACAAGTCGATCGGTCTGCAACTCGGCACGTGGAGGGGCAAATCGATGCCCTCTGATGGCGTCGTCAGGCGCTGGACGGAGGGCCCGGTGAAGTTGCTCGGGGTCTGGTTCGGACCAGATCTCCAGGTGGAGAAGAACTGGGGTGAGGTGACGAACAGGGTGTTTGCACTGACCCAGAAGTGGGCCGAGTGCAAACTGTCCCTGAAAGGTCGGGCAGAGGTGGCGAACACTTATATAGCGTCCGTCATCTACTACCGCCTGACCGTCGTGCCTTGCCCAAGGGAAACACGCGCACTCTTCCAATTCCTTTGGAAGAAGCGGGCTCCTATGGTGAGGAGATCCATCTGCTGTCAACACCCATCGAAAGGAGGGCTGGGGGTGCCGTGGCTGATGATGCGTAAACACGCATTAAGGCTACGGCACCTCCAGGTATTCCTCACCGGTCAACCGGTGTGGGCCCCGTTTGTGAGGCGAGCCTTTCCCAGACTCGTCTCGCTCACCGAGCTGCAATCCTGGTTCAAGCAAAGACCGAGAAAACTGGGCGCCTGGCATACCGAGTGTGCCCAGGCGCTTACGGCTCTCTGGCAGGCGAACCCGGCTGTCAGTGGAGAATCCACCTCGTCATTCTATAGAGGGCTGGTGGTTAGCAGGTGCGACGACGCCCTCAAAGAAGCCCTAGGCATGGAGGAAAACGAACTGGCCAACCCCTGTTCGGTAGGACATTCAGCCCGGGATCTATGGATAACTTCCAGAGAGAAAGGCTCTACAGACACGGACGCCCGGGTAGGGATCCCTAGAAAAAGATCTGTCCCAGATGCGCGTGTGACGAGGAAACCGTTGCACACGCATTGGTACACTGCTCGGGCATTGCCGATCTGTGGGGCTATGTCGAACGACTGCTGTCACGGGTGGGACCGATCCGGTTGACCACCGAGTTTATTGTAACGATCAAGCCGCCTCCCCTCTTCAAAAACGAAGGAGAGGCGGTGTTTCTGTGCGTAATAGCCATGGCGAAAGAGGTTGTATGGTGGACGCGTCTGAAAGGACTGAGGTCAGACCCCTTTCTCTCTGGCCAACAACTGGTCCGTTTCTTCCGATATCATTTCGGAAGAAGGATCAGGATGGAGAGAGAGGTGCTGCACCCCAGCCGTTTTTATGAAAGATGGGTGAAAGTGGCGAGAATGGCCCGTGTGAATAGGCCTTCACTCTACATCAGACTGTAGGTGAGAAAGATGAAAGATCAAGGGAGCACCCTCTCTCTGTGCTCCTGAGGAGAAGGGTTGCACACTTTTTCGGGGGTGTGTGCGACCCCCAAGGCGCCTCCTCCCTATTGAGGATTTTGTTATTCAATATATTTTTGTTATATTTTATATCTTAAATTTTTATATTTTGTTATTGCCTCCTCCTTAGTCAGGACGCCTTTTTATGTAAACTCCCCCTATTGTACTTGTCCCACTCTTTGACGCCCTGGTGGCAAATAAAAAGAAAGTTATCTATATGTAAGTAAGTATGTCTGTCTGTCTATCTGTCTGTCTCTTTTTCTCTCTCTCTCTTTCTCTCTCTCTCTCTATATATATATATGTGTGTGTGAGTGTATGTGTGTGTGTGTGTGTGTGCGTTGGGCCTCCGTCGGTTCCGACAACGTATGTTCGAACAACGTAATAACAAGTAAGTAGCTGAAGATTCCACAGAAACGTACACCAAACATGTCACAGTACATAGCAAGGCTGGTTCTTTGAATTAAAGGAAGAACCAATTTTTGCTAGTTGAATTGATAGGAGCAACGAGAAATAGGGTTTTGACTAAGAGCAGAACATGTCGCTGAGAATCAAGCTCACAACCTTACGACCGTAAGCCGAAGATCCTAACCACTAGGCCATGCGCATTCACACATGCATATACAGATTACACGCTCTCTCAAGTACATGCATATTTTGATCTCTATCATCTTCCTCTTATCCATCTCTCCATATAGATTGAGTGCGAGCATGAGAGGGTGAGGGGAATAGAAAGAGAGAGAGCTAGAGAGAGAGAGAGGGAGAGAGAGAGGGAGAGAGGGAGAGGGAGAGAGAGAGAGAGGGGGAGATATATATAGAGAGAGAGTTAGAGAGAGAGAGAGAGAGAGAGAGAGAGAGAGAGATACCATCATATGCATGCGTAATAAGAAGAACGAAAATATGTTTATAGATAATAATTTCAGCTTGACATCTTTTCAAGAAAATAAAAATAAAAAATTCATATGCAAGACAAGATGGAAATGGAATTACTGTTGGAAGACAAGCATTCAGCAAGTCATTTTCTGTATGTTTATGGAATTCTATTTTTGTATGTGGCTTAGCATTTCTGATGGAAATTTAGAGGCAACATATGTCGCATTCATACATCAAATTATGAGAAATTTAGCAAATATATAACGTACAGAATTACAAATATAATAATAATAATAATGCTTTCTTTATTAACCACAAGGGTTTACATAAAGTAGACATTAAGGACAATACAGGACAATACAGGACGGTACAAATGGGCATTTCTGCGTGTAAAAAAAAGAAAAAAAAAGAGGATGTAACAAAAAAAGAACAATGAAAAATTCCCCAATAGGGGGGAAACTTCCGAGGGCCATCGTGGAGCCCATTAAAAAAAGCCACGGTGACCCTGACCACCAGGACAAGCGCCCTCTCCCAGTTTTCCACCTTCAATTTACAGGCATATACTCAGAGTAGGTCCATTCACTCGGGCCAGTCTTGCCTCTCTCACCCATCTTTCAACAAAATGCTGGGAAGAGAGCACTTCCCTCTCTACCCTGATTTTCCTTTTCAAATGAAATTTGAAAAAGTTAATCAGGGCATCACCGAAGAGGTAAGTGCTCGTCTTCAGCCCTTTCAAACGTGTCCACCATACTATCTCTTTCGCTTTGGCCACCAGACAGATAAAAACTGCCTGCCCTTCCCGGCTAAAGGGAGACGGCGAGGCAATCCTCACGATGGACTCAGCTGATAGCCGGATCCGTCCGACACGCGACAGCAGGTTCGACATAAACCCACAATTCAGCAATACTCGGAAACTGGACGAGTGCATGCAGGACGGTTTCGTCGCCCGGCGCGCATCTCGGACATGCCCGCTGACGGCACTTCCATGCATGTAGAGTTTATCCGGAACTGGCAAAGCTCCTCGGTAGCACTGCCAGGCCAGGGATTCCTGGAAGTTGTCCATAGGCCCCGTCCCGAAAGTTCTTCCGAAGAGATTGGCTAGTTGATTTTCGTCGACGCCTAGAGTTTCCCCAAGTACGCCGTCGCTCTTCCCCTCCACTAATCCTCTATAGAACGCCAAGTTGGAGTTTCCACCGATTACATTTCCCGACTGGTCGAGGGCTGTGAGCGCCTGAAGACATTCCAGTCTCCAAGCGCTCCCTCTCGCTCTTCGCTTGACTCAGGACTACAGCTCCGTCAAGGAGACGAGCTGGGGAAAGACGCGTCTAGCAAACGGCGACCACACCTGATCACCGTCGAGGAAGAGGTGGAGATGTATCCTGAGCGCGTGTCTGCGCATCATCAGCCACGGCATGCCCAGCACCCCACGTAGCGGGTGTTGACAGCAGATGGACCGCCTGACCATCAGAGCGCGACTTTTCCACAAAAAACGAAAGAGCAAACGCTCCAGCTCAGTCAGGCGAGGCTTAGGACAAGGTACTACGGTCAGGCGGTAGTAGCTGACGGACGCGATGGACGCATTCGCCACCTCCGCTCGCCCTTTCAGGGATAGCTTCCTCTCCGCCCATTTCTGGGTGAAAGAAGCCACCCTGCTCGTCACCTCGTCCCAGGTTTTATCCGACTGGAGGTCCAGACCGAACCAGAACCCCTAGCAATTTAACCAGTCCGTCCGTCCAGCGCCCGACGACGCTGTTGGACGGCATGGACCTGCCTCTACAGGTGGTGAGCTGCAGGCCCACCGACTTTTCCTGGTTGATTATTGCACCTGTCACCGCCTCGTATTTTCTTAGTATAGTGCCGATCGCCTCGATGTGTTTGGCGTTCGACACCACTACGGTGACATCGTGCGCATATGCTGACACGGAACATCCGCATCCTAGTTCGTGCACGGCAGCGATCCAGCCCCTGAAGACGGGCCCAGAGCTATCCGCCCTCAGGACTGCCGCCAGATAACGATATTCGCCTTATCGAAAGCTTTCGACTGATCTAAATTGATCAAGGACCCACCCGTGCCAGGTTCCCTAGCTACCCTCTCCACGACGATTCGCATGAGGTGGAGGTTGTCGTGGATAGATCTGTCTGGAATGGCGCATGTCTGTGCCTCTCCCACCAGACCACCAACGACAAGCGCCAACCTCTTTGCTAGCACCTTGGCCAAAATATTGAACTCTGTGTTTAGCAGAGTTATGGGCCTGAAATTATCTATGTTATCCCCCTTGTTCGGATCATTTCTCAGCAGCGCCACGGCTCCTCGGCTCACAGAGCTGGGAATTCTCCCGTTCTGTTGCCAGTTGCAGTAGACGTCCACCAAGAGGCCTCCGAACAAGTCTGGCATGTGTACGTAAAGTTCGTAGGGAAGACCATCCAAACCAGGCGATTTACCCGTTGTGCAGCCAGTCATTGTCTCCAGTACTTCAGCGGCTGTTATCGGCTTTTCGCAACACTCCGCCTCAGTTGCCGAGAGCCGCGGCAGTCCGTCGAGGTAGGCACAAAAGTCCATCCCTCGATCCGGCCCGCCGCTGCCCCCGAACAGCTGAGCGAAGTGTTACTGAAAAGCTTCACACATTTGCCCGGGTTCGAGTAGCATGCATCTGTCGTGGTCCACCAAAGACCGGATCGAGGGTTTGTTGCCACGACGCGCCTCCGCCACTCGAGCCCATTAAACGGCTTTCGTCCCCTCGTGTCTGAGAGCACGCACCCTAGCTCTGACAACGCAGCCTTCGTGCGTTGCATTGAAGAATTGGTCAAGGGTCAATTTCGCCGCAAGTACGTCGGTCGCGATGTCTTTACTAAGAGCCTCGTCTAATTTTCTAACTAGTTCTCCCTCTGCTCTATTTTTCTCTATTGCTAAAGCCTTACTAAACCTAATGGACTCTATTCTAATCGCTCTTTTCAGAGCAAACCACCATTTGTTGTTGACGATGGCCCCCTGTTTCGCTTGTTGGTGATTTTTGTGGTGTTGGTGATGGTGGTGTTGGGGTTAATGATGGTGATGGTGTTGGTGTTTGTGGTGATGGGGCTGGTGATGCTGGTCTGGATGGTAGCATAGCTGTCTTAACTTTTTTTGTTTGTTTCACCCTGCATTTTGTTTTTGGAGGCCGAAGGAAGAGGATTTTTTTCTTTTTTGGGTTCTTTTTTTTCTTTTTTCCTGATACAGTTTGCCACTCCTCGTCGCCACAATCTGTCTCTATTTGCGATACATCGGGGAGTGGAAAATCCTCCACAGGCGTTGGTTTTGGTTGTGGCGTGGTGAATGGTGGAGGCGCTGGTGCTAATTCTGGCGCGGTGGATGGAGGTGGTGTTGGTGTTGATACTGTTGCTGCTACAGTTGCTGGGGTTGTTGCTGCTACAGTTGTTGCTGCCATTTCTGTTGCTGGTTTTGATGGTTGAGTCACTGGGGTGGGTAGGAGAAGTGGCCTCAACTTTTTAGCCTGAGGGCAGAAAGCCTTTAGGTGGGTTCCTTCGCCACAAACGACACACCTAGGCCTTCTACCCTCAACGATTACGGTGAGGTGGTTGCCGTCATTGAGGTATATCACCTCTGGAATTTCCTGTATGTTTATTTGGTCCGCTTGGATCAGGAGCTCCATCCCAGATCCAGACCACTTCTGCTTTTCTTTTGTTATCTCAATTACTTTATTGTTGGCCTCGATGTCGGCGAGGACGGCAGCCATTAGTCAGGGAATTTCGACGACCGGCGGAACGTGGGTCACCCTGATCTTCACGAGTCTCTGACCACAATAACTTGGGACGAATGTGAACTCATCACTTCTTAATGGGGCCGTGTAGGGTTCCAAAGAACACGTCCACGGTTCCATATTTCTTCCCATGTCTGATGTGGGTTTTTTTTGCACACACATGTCCCAAAGCTTTTTGTATCTGGGACTCGGATGCCCGTTCCACCCGGCATGATTTTGTGTTTATCGTCCAATATGACACACACGGTGCATAGGCGCCGATGCTCCATTTTATTAGATGTGTGTGTGTGTGTGTGTGGGGGGGGGGGATGACCCTGTACCCATTTTTTTTACCATTCGCTTGGCTTCATTCAATTCATCCTGGCTTACCTCGATTGTTTCGCTTTTCGTGGCTGCTTTGGCAAACGACGCATTTTGTTTTGCTGTTGTTGTTATTCTCATTGTTGTTGTTGTTGTTGCTGTTGTTGTTATTGTTATTTTTACTTTCAGTTGTGGTTGTTGTTGTGGTGGTGGTGGTGTCGATTCTGGGTGAATCCATTTCGATGTCACGAGATAATAATTTATTTTTTGTTTCTGTTGTCGCTGTAGTGGTGGTGGTGGGGGTGGTGGTATCAGTGGTGTTGGTTGTTCTTTTTGACATTGTGAAGGTGGGGATGTTGGTAATGGCGGGAAATCCATGTCTGTATACGGCAAATTTAAATAATTGAGACTGCTATTAATTATATTTTCAGTGTTGGCAACCGTGGCAAGGTTTACAATGGTGGTGGTGGTAGGGGATGTTAGTCTGTTTGAAACAGGAGATTTGTCGTTCATGTTTTTTTTTCAAAGAAATATTTTGTTTGATAAATAAAAGTTTAAATTTTGGGCTCAAGGCCTCAATATTATTGAGTGTCCTTTTCAGAAAGCAATATATGTGAACTTATAAACACTTAACAACAAAAATTTTCCATAACTGGCAATTTGAAACAACTGAAAACAACAAACCTACGTAGGTCGCCAATAATAATAATAATAATTGTTTCTACTTTTGGCACAAGGCCAGCAATTATATCAGTGCATTACTGGTACTTTATTTTATCGATCCCGTAAGGATGAAAGGCAAAGTTAACGTCGCCTTTATAATAATAATAATAATTGTTTCTACTTTTGGCACAAGGCCAGCAATTACCATGTACATTACTGGTACTTTATTCTATCGACCCCGTAAAGATGAAAGGCAAAGTTAACCTTAGGGGGATTAATAATAAATGATTGTTATTATTTTCTTCTTCTTCTTCTTCTTCTTCTTCTTCTTCTTCTTCTTCTTCTTCTTCTTCTTCTTCTTCTTCTTCTTCTTCTTCTTCTTCTTCTTCTTCTTCTTCTTCTTCTTAGAGGGTCGTAGAGGCAGAGTCCTCAAACACTCTTTCCAACGGGTCATGTCAGAAGAAACCATCTCCAACTGATACG
This sequence comes from Eledone cirrhosa, assembly GCA_964016885.1. Taxonomy (NCBI): domain Eukaryota; kingdom Metazoa; phylum Mollusca; class Cephalopoda; order Octopoda; family Eledonidae; genus Eledone; species Eledone cirrhosa. The sequence continues at coordinate 122,371,852 of OZ024743.1, forward strand.
GTTGGATCCCCAAGCGAGACCAGCCAAGCTCATGGATGTTATCCAATCATCTTGCTCGGGTCTACTCCTGGGTCTCCTGCTGCTTGGTTTTACCCGTAAAATCTGTCCAGCGATTCTTTCCTGAGACATTCTAACCACATGCCCATAGTCTAGGAGCTGTGATCTCTCAATTCGGAGAAATTTTGTCTCAACCTGGAGTGACTCTCTGATATCCGTGCTACGCACTCTATCGAGTAGCGTTACTCCAAATATCCTTCGGAGGAACCCTATTTCGGCCGCTTGTATTCGCGATCGTATTATTTCGCTCATTACCCAAGATTCATGATCCTAGGTAAGAGTTGGCACGAATACCGAATTGAAGATAGGGAGTTTAGCTTTTAAACCTACCTCTCTTCTTTTGATTACCGAATGTTGAAGATGGAGCATCACTGTTCCAGCGCCTGCAATTCTTGTACTTAATTCAACCTCCTGCCTTCCATCACTCATGAACACTTTCCCGAGATACTTGAAATTCTCCATCTGCTTTAGTGGAACTCCACTCACAAGTAGAGAGTGTTGTGCAGGCTTCCTTGAGAGGATGAGTGTTTCAGCTCGACCTACAGGAATAAGATGAGAAACACTTGTAGATAAGGAATTCGTGAACAAGTTGTGATCCACATTTAGAGAAATCCCTGAGCAAACCGAAGACGTTGAAACATGATTGGAGAATGTTCAGCTTGGCAGCTTCTACTTTACCTGTTATTTTAGTAATTGTAAAATTTCATAAGAAATTTTTCCCTCTCCAAATAGAGGGATGCCATATGATATTCCTTTTCATAAGAAAACTGCAGTAAATATAAAATATGTAATAAATATTTATTGAAAAAAAAAGCAAATATTGTAGTCTGATCAAACGATATATTTTAATCGAGTATAAAACCGAGATTTACGTTATCGGGGGATCCTCTGTATAGTTAAACAGAGCTGGCTACCCGCAGAAGTGAGCCTCGCTTCCTGAAATGGCTCTTCCAGAGCATCTCCCTCCCCATCCTCCGGGGAAACACCTTCTCTCCACCTTCTCTCCACCGGAACCGCGGGAAGGCCAGCGCGTGCTCCCCACCCCCAATTTGCTCATAATAATGAGATGGGGAGAGCGAGAGAGATGGAGGTACTGGCAGTGGGAGATTGGTTCCAATGTGTTCGGACCTGGTGTAAATATGTGTGTTACAAATGTTTGAAGTTGTCATTATTCACGATGTAAATTACCGAGGATAGGATAATGTTTGGAAAGAATAACTTAATAATATATACGGAAAATGTATATACAAGCTAAACATGTAGAAGTACAACGAGAAAGGGATAGCAGTAAAAGACTGAAAGGGAAGTCATGAAATATTCTTCGAAAGGAATGAAAGGAAAACCCGACATATTTCTAAAAAAAAAAAAATGTACGAAAGAAAAGAGAAACTACGAAAGAAAGTACGAAAGAAAAGAGAAACTACGAAAGAGAAACTACGAAAGAAAGTACGAAAGAAAAGAGAAACTACGAAAGAGAAACTGCGAAAGAAAGTACGAAAGAAAAGAGAAACTACGAAAGAGAAACTGCGAAAGAAAGTACGAAAGAAAAGAGAAACTACGAAAGAGAAACTACGAAAGAAAGTACGAAATAAAAGAGAAACTACGAAAGAAAGTACGAAATAAAAGAGAAACTACGAAAGAGGAACTACGAAAGAAAGTACGAAAGAAAAGAGAGACTATAAAGCTATTATTAAACATATACCTACACATAATTATATTTGTCTTTGCATGCGCATTCGTTATTAGGATGTTTGTACATGTGTTTCATATTGTCTATGTATTGTGAATGTATTTATGTATTGCCGTGTTTTGACTACGTTTCGTTGCGCGCGCGAAATTTTCGATTAAATATGGGTGTCTTTGATATGCCTTGTGTATTTGTCTTAATATTCTATGTATGTATGTATATCACTTTGATATAAAAACTGCGACTTCGTTTGTATCCAATGATGAAAACCAGTTCTTCTTTTTGGGCAAATGCATTCGATGTTTAGAGAGTTGGATTGGCTCCATGCAAAGCCTTTCCTCACTTAAAAAAAACTTCAAGCACAGGCATCGCTTAATATGTGACATTTTTTGTGATGCATGGTATTGCTGGCCATAGGCAAGTCCCTAGCAGGACTAAAATGCCACGTCCTTGAAGCTCATGCTTATGTATCAAGTGATGGTATTACTCGAAATCGAGTTGCAGCCATCATGTATGTATGTATGTATGTATGTATGTATGTATGTATGTATGTATGTATGTATGTATGTATGTATGTATGTATGTATGTATGTATCATCATGTATCATCATGTATGTATGTATGTATGTCAGGTCACCAGTTGGTGCTACTGGTAACATGTATCCCAGTACAACCTGTCTCATGGTCGGGTCGTTGGCGACTAAACTGGCAACCCCACCAATGTTTCTTGGTGAAGAGGGTGACTTTGGACATCCTGCAGGACTAAAAACAAAACCTGTCAAAGGGCAAAGGAGCTCTTAAGAGTCAATGGCCATCCAAAATCACCGGGAGAGATGACCCCTTAGCCTTTGTCAAGGCAGAATTCTAAGAGAAGGAAAACTCTGATATAACACCTGCAACTCTGATGGTATCCAATGATGTTGACTTGTTCTTCTTTTTGGTAAATATTATCTTAGTTAAGAGAGTGGGACTGGCTTTGTGCAGTGCCTTTGCTCATAAAAGCTTCACGGCACAGGCATTGCTTTATATCTGGAGATCTCTCTGCACTTGTCGTCACATGGTACCAAGGGCCCAGCACTATGTGTCAACAATTGTCACAGGTGTAGTGTTTGTACCAGAGTTTTCAGGTCGCTGGCTGGACTAAAAAGTCACACTCGTTCAGCGCATCGGTAGGAGTTCTCCTACATGGATATAAAGTAGTGACCGTACTCGAAAACGAGTTGGCAGCCACCATGTATGTATGTATGTATGTATGTATGTATGTATGTATGTATGTATGTATGTATGTATGTATGTATGTCAGATTGCTCTTGAGTGCTACTGGTAACATGTAACCCAGTACAACCTGTCGGTCTCATGGTCGGGTCGTCGGCGACTAAATCGACAACCCCACCAAGTTTACTTGGTGAGGAGGGTGATTTTGGACACTCTGCAGGACAAAAAACAAAACCTGACAAAGGGCGAAAGAACTCATAAAAGTCAACGGCCATCCAAAAAAAATGTGTAATTATGTCTATACATGTGTATGTATATGTGTGTGCATGTGTATGTATATGCGCAGGGACATAGAAATAGTCGGGCTGGATACCCGATCGCACGGTTAAACCACTGGGAGTGAAGGACCCCTAGTCTTCGTCAGGGCATTCTCCTAGGAGAAGGCAACTCAGGAAACTGGGATAACTCCGACATAAAACCTGCGGCTCAGTAGTTACCGATGATGTTGATCTTTTCTTCTTTTCGGGTTATAGCTACTGTCGCTCAGAGAGTGGGATTGGCTCAGTGCACAGTCTTTCCCCCCTTTAAAAAAAAATCTTCATTCACAGGCATTGCACGATAGAATTAATTAATAATTATTAATAATGTTATATCGTGCAATGGCCATACTCGATAACGAAGGGGCAGCCATCATGTATGTATGTATGTATGTATGTATGTATGTATGTATGTATGTATGTATGTATGTATGTATTGGACACCCTGCGGGATGAAATACAAGACTCGGCAAAGGGCGGAGGAAATCAACAGAGTCAACGGCCATCCAAATATTACTTTTCTTTTTTTCATCTGGGAGTGAAAGCCCCCCCCCCCCAGTTGTCACAACACCTTTCTAAGAGAGGGAACTGAAACCCCCCCCCCCAAAAAAAAAACTGTGGCTTCGGAAGCATCCGATGATGTTGACCAGTTCTCTTTTTCGGGTAGTGTTTGCGATGCTCAGAGAGTGGGATTGGTCGAGTGCAAGGCCTTTCCCCACTTAAAAAACTTTCAAAGCTCAGGCATTGCTTGTTCAGGATCTGTTACAGGTTTGTGTGACTGACCGGTGCCTAAAAGTGCACCAAACTCTATAATCTGACAAGCGATTGCAGTACCCTTAGCAGAGTTTTAAGCCATCATGTATGTATGTATGTGCGTGTGTGTGTGTGTGTGTGTGTGTGTGTGTGTGTGTGTGTGTGTGTGTGTTTTCGTATGTATGTGTGTGTGTGTGTGTGTGTGTGTGTGTGTGTGTGCGTGCGTTTTCGAATGTGTGCTTGTGTGCGCATAGTATAAAAGATAAATAGAAAAGTATGTATAGCAGTACATCGCAGAAGAACGCACCAAAAAACAAAAAGGAGAAGTAAAAAAAAATGATTTACCACTCAATAAAGATTATTTTCTGTCATACGGCCAAACTGATAGTGTAGTAATTCAGATACAAAGAAAAAAATAAGTACTTATTAATTGGTTTGTAAATGGCAGATTAAAATCAACTGCATAGTACTTATTCTTTTGGTAAATGATTTGTTGGAGAAATAATTCTAATGGAAAGTGAGTGATGTTATTTAGTGGGATTCATGTATGGAAAATAATGTCATACTAAGGGGAGAATGGATTTATGGTTGTCACATTGTAGCTAAAGTATTCTGATTAATTCATATATATATATATATATATATATATATATATATATATATATATATATATATATATATTATCAGATAATTCATATATATATTATCAAATAATTCTCTGGACATGATATACTGTATAGTATTTTGCTCTGATTGTTTAATTTATTAATTCTTCATTGAGCCGCATCGTGAATAGTTGCCAGAACACATATATACCTGTGACTTTGTTTAATTGGTGTATGTGTAAATATTTATATTTAATAATCTCCCATAAGGTTGAGATACAATTTGGGCGATATTAGGCTGCGCTTTCTAGCAACCAACCCACTCGCCGTAAGCAACCAATCACACCCTTCCTGACTTGACCACTGCCACTTCACAGTTCTCAACCATTTTGAATTCGTGTTTGGCGGGGGCCACTTCGGAAAATAATCTGTCCTAGCGAGTTTGTCCCCTGAAGAGCTCTAAAACTTGAGATTTATCCTTAATAAGGTATCTCAAAAGTGAGCGAAACCCATGGGTCGGGATTTAGTGATTTAATCCTGGTATGTATATAAGCATTTCTAACTTTAATTTAACCTAATTATGTATGGTTGACCGTATATTTAATTAATTTCCACGTGCTGTTGAAATGTTGGGTAAATATTCTATAGCGGTTGGACGCGAAGACACTGCTGTGGCGTATTTATTTACTGTTTCTTCATAGGTTCATATTATTTATTTTTTCATTTATCTATATACAAATACATAAATATGTTATATAAAAATAAATAAAAATAAAAATGGAATAGACATTACAATACAACGGGAGGAAACAATAGTACCACTGATGATGTCACAGGTGTGTGACGAAAGAACTTTGATAGACTATATATATATATATTTGTATCTATATTTTTAACCGTTGGTCAATCAATGATACACATTGGTTGCCAGCTAAATTAACTATAGGGATATATAATACACAGAAGCGAAAACCAATCCAAACCAAACAGTGACTGTATTTTATTATTATTTCTGGCGGTGGATTGGCAGTATTGGTAGAGGGTCGGACGCCATGCTTTGACGTATAGAGTTACGGCCCTTGCCTTTCTGGGTTCAAATCCCGCCAAGGTTAACTTTGCCTTTCATCCTTACGGGGTCGATAAAATAAAGTACCAGTAATGCACTGGGTAATTGCTGGCCTTGTGCCTAACGTTGAAACAATGATTATTTCTGGCAATATTATAACAATATTACCCTCCCCAAATATTTATATATATATATATATATATATATATATATATATATATATATATATATATATATATATATATATATTCATATATATATATATATATATATATATATATATATATATATATATATATATATATATATATATTCATATATATATATATATATATATATGAATATGTATGTATATATATATATATATATATATATATATATATATATATATATATGAATATGTATGTATGTATATATATATATATATATATATATATATATATGTGTGTGTGTATGTGTGTGTGTGTGTGTGTGTGTGTGTGTGTGTGTGTGTGTGTGTGTGTGTGTGTGTGTGTGTGTGTGTGTGTGTGTGTGTGTGTGTGTATCAGTGTGTGTATAAGTGTGTGTGTGTGTATCAGTGTGTGTATAAGTGTGTGTATAAGTGTGTGTATGTGTGTGTGCATAGAGCAATAAAAAAACAGAAGTCTGGTCGATCTCCATCGATCAATCGACCCCCTGAAACGATCGTAAAACAATGGACTAACTACCTACCTACACCTGACTTCTGTTAATTTTCATATTAATCTATGCACATACACATATATGTAAATGACTCTGTAACCCAGACGGACTTTTTCGAGGATATCTTAGGCAGAGATCACCTACCACAATAACTACTGGTCACACTGCCGAATCTCGCTGCAACCATCCTTCCAAGGACACATTGAGTTCTAACAACGTTAGTATCCGAGATATGGTATTTTATAATAAACAAAAGACTTGACTTTTTAATTGTTTTAATTTTTAATAAAAAAACAAACAAAACTGCTATAAGTGTGCCCAAACAGTTTTTCTATTTTGTTTATGTTTTGCTTAACAAAGGTTTATAATCAGGAAAAGACTTTATGCTCACCCTGTATATACTTATGTCTACAAACCCACGATATCATTGGTTTGAAGCCTTTTGTAATAAAGATAATAAATCTGCTATAATGAGAAATCTATTAACATAATAGCAGTCATAAGCGTGTTAAATGTATTTTCTACCAGTATATTTTTAATTATTGATATTGCAAATAATCCAATGTATATGAGTGAACTGGCCAAAAATAGTTGTTCTTTAATATGATAATAATTTTTTAATATATAGAATATAATTGGTTTCTATTTTTCATAAAATACCAATGCGTTATTTGAAATTAAGGAGACGTTTTACAGAAAGTTTAAGCCATTTTAAAAAGTGTATTACAAGTTAAAAAATATATATAGAAATGATAAATCAAATGAATGCATGCGGAATTAGAATTGTTATTTAATCAAATACTCTTTTACTAGATCCACCACTATCACTGCTACCTCATAAGTGCTATCATCCTTCTCGCCATCAGCATCAACTGTATAATTACTATAATTGCTATAACATCACATTTCCCTGTGGTTATCAGTTAAGTTGTTAATTAATGTGATTGCAAAATACATCGGGTTTAATAGAGTTAAATTGTTCTCATTATTCTTTATTGGAGTTGGTGAAACGATACACCCCGAATTATCTACTTTATAGTATAAAACTGCTGATTATCGCTTTAAAAGGCTGAATTGGATATATTCTTAGACATTCCTACACCAGTGTCACAAAAAGAGAAGAGTTGACGAAGAATAACCATCTTTCATTGAAGCATTATTCCATCAATTATGCGATTGCTAAACAGCTTTCTTGACAGTAGACAAAAATACGCTAGATGCAAATCTACCATATTTGCGGAGCTGTTTCTTAAAGGGGCAATAAATAGATATTTATTGAAAGTAATATAACAGTATAAGTTAAAGGGCTCTTAAATCATCATAGAATCGTAGAGGCACCGTCCTTATACATGGCATCTCTTGTGAATTTAAAACCTGCTGGAGCCCATTCCTCTCCAGGTCTACACGCAACCCATTTCTTCCAGAGAGAGATAGAGAGAGAGAAAGCGCGAGAGAGAGAGAGAGATAGAGAGAGAGAAAGCGAGAGAGAGAGAGAGAGATAGAGAGAGAGAGAGGAGAATCAACTCCAGTACTGGTAGTTTATTAGTCGACCTCGAACAGATGAAAGGCAAAGTTGAACTTGGTGGGATTTGTACTCTAAGTGCAGAGAGCCGGAACAAATTCCGAGGCATTTTGTTTTAATCCAACGCCCTTAAAACTCTGCTAATCCACTACCTTTTGAAAATAATATGAATAAACGACAAAAAATATATAAACAGATACACTTATCAAAGTATGATATGCATGAGAATCCTTGGCTTTGCAAACAATGACTTTCAATTTACAAGTAGTAAGTTTATAGATGACGAGGCTCAAGATTAAGCGTTTACAAATGCTGATCGTATAAAAATACAGACTCTCTTTAATACGAAGTCGGATAAACATGTATATAGATTAAACGAAATAGCTTAAGAGTATGTTATTCGAAATAGAATCCCCAAGAAATTTAATCTTTTAAAAATAATTTGTGGTTTGGGCATTTAAAAAATCAGGCGCAGTTGTCTCTCCAAGCCTGGTTGTGGCTAGGACTGGGGAGAGAAGAGTGAGGAACTGAAAGAAAAATCGTCAGGCATTTTGTTTTTTATCCCTTCGGGGTCTATGAATAAAATCGACCCTGCTGTGATATGAACTCAGTGTTCAGAGAGCCTGAATAAATACACCTTAATGACTCTATCAATTCGTCGCCTTAAGCGATAAAATACTAAAATGAGAATATACTATTCTCTGCTGGAATACTGGACAGATTTAAGACGAGAAAACTATTTAAATCATTTAGGAAATATTATCTTGAATAATTTCATGTGATATCTGTAGTAGTTGCAAATGTCCCAATATCATAGGAGCCACAATATGATAAAAATAGCAACTAAATGCCCCTAAATTTACACTTTACTGTATTAAATAAAAATGCTGCATTAGATAATGTAGCCATAAGTATACTATGTCTGATAAAGAAGCAGGAGGACTACGACTAGAAAACTTTTAGTGGAATGTAGATATATGATTTCGTTAAGGCTTGCCAAAAATTCACAAAGATACACATACGTTTACTCATTGTGTTCCATTCACATAGGAGGGAAATAGATGTGGAAATAAAATTTCTTTAGGTTCTTATACACGTCTATCTACAGAAATAGCTGAAGTCTATATTTTAAAGAACACCAGAGATTTTGAAATCTTTATTAGTGTCAACATTAAACACTCTTCTTAGTTACACATATGGATAGGGAGTAAATGTTGGGCAGGAATTTTATTTGTCAAATATTTATAGTTTTATTCTAACAACTATTTTCTTTCTTTCTTTCTTTCTTTCTTTCTTTCTTTCTTTCTTTCTTTCTTTCTTTCTTTCTTTCTTTCTTTCTTTCTTTCTTTTAAAAGAGATAGGACCAATATTAGATATAGAAATCATTTAGCTTTAAGATATATACTGAATATTGAAAGTTGACATTCTCGATTCAATTCTTTGCATATTCCGAATGTTGTTTGTAATCAGCACGAACGATTTCTGGAACTTCATAACACTATGTTGCTTCTCAGTATATAAACTCTTTCTTTTCATTTTAATTCTACAATGATTACAGGATTGTGTATCTAAAGATTCACATGGTAAAGATAGTGTTAGCATAATTGGAAATTCAGTTCTGTTTCATAAGAGGACAAAAATGTCACAGCGTCTCAGTTGTACATAATGATGTGGTTTCTTTCATACTCCTGTTTCCTCAAGGCAAAACACTGAAGGTATTTAAGTAAGAAATAAAATACGTACGACCAGTAATCGAAACCACACCGCTGACACTTCAATGGAAGTTTACGTGCAAATTTACATCACTATATTGATCTCATAATGATGAATATTAATAATTTCAGTTTGTAATGCAAACCAATTATCTCATTGATTTAATGTATTTTTTGTTGATGTTAACACTAGTCTCAAAAGTAACAATGATTTAAATGGCTGAAATGTTTTCTTGGCATGCATTCGATTTAAGTTGTTACAACATAAGTACTTTGATTTGCTACACCTCTCTCATTTCTGAAAATAATCAGCCATTAAGTATGAAACGTGTTGAATTGAAATGACGTGATCAGATGTTGTTCCTTGTTATTTGACCGGACGTGATTCATTTGACTGCAACGGAATTTACAATGATTAAGCATGACTACAAGTACCTTTTAAAAAGGAAATTTATGTACTTTTATTGCCAATTTGGTAATTATTTTTTGACGTATTAAATGATTTCTCTTTATCAGCAAAATTATTGAATGAAATAATTATCTTATTTACACCATCTTTCATCGATCTTTGAATATTTTAAAATTGTTTGCTTACCTTTGTATCATAAATTAAAACTCAAGAGTCAATGGCTTCAGAATTATCGAACGAACCGTTAGTTTACAATCACTAATAATTGATTTTCTGCCCATTAGTCACTGACAGGAAATACCTCTTCGTATAGCAATTAACAAACGAAATAATGTTGGGTAGCTGCGATTTGTAACTATCGAACAATTAGTCTAAACTTTGTGCGAAATGTGTTAGCCTACACTGAACACCAGTAGTTATAACCTTCCCAAAAGATGTGAATGTGCAGTCCAATTGAGTACGATTCTCAAACCCTGATACAGAGTACCTCTACTTGGCTAAGGTAAATACTGTGAACTCCTCTATTCAGTAGTTTATGATGTGTGATGCATTCTAGGTTGGTTATGACAAGCCAACAAAGGAGCCTCTATGTAATCATTCGATCTGTCGCTATTCTTTATCTATT
>OZ024743.1:122387500-122445000 GCA_964016885.1 Eledone cirrhosa
ACAGGAAAGTTTTGTGCAATTTATGTTTACAAGCCGAAATTGCCTCAGATTTTTTGTTTAAGATGTGGTCTGTGGCGTAGAATATTTTCCAGGGCCTCAGCGGCGCAGAGGTCACATGGTCTTTTATTTCCGTTATACGATCTAGCCCTAGCTAGGATCTCCCAGTGTAACTTATATTGGGTGTGGTTGTCTTTTAGACTCCAGATATAAGCTGAAAGTGACGTCATATTCCTTCTTAGAGGGTAACGAAAAGAATGGGTATGCATGTAAAGACGCTGCTTGAAACCATTGACGGTTAACCCTATGTAGGCCCTACGGGACGTGGGTGTTACAACCTTACATTTGTAGACAATGTTACTAGAGAGGCATTTCCCGGATAGGGGGCAGTCAGCCCGATTCCTACAATTACAGTTAGTACTAACTACAGGGTTGCACGTATTACAGCCTCACGTTATACCCTAACGGATAGCATGATCTATACGTGGATATTTTACGTCTTGATGTGGGAGCTAAGAATTTTAGTCTACGACTTCTGCTATACCATTTACGTGGTTTTGTCTTTGCGTGCTATTGTTCTCCACGCTCCACATATGACTTATTATCTTCGTTTTTTCTTTCATTGCCAGAGAACGTCTCTATGCACCACCTAAGAGAACATTAGTCTACGACCTCTTTTATACCATAAACGTGGTTCTGTCTTTGCGCGTAATTGTTTTTCACCGCTCCTATTAATGACGTATTATTCGTTTTTTCCCGTTCTTTGCCAGCGAATGTTTCCACGAACCAAAGTATCGTCTTCCTGTCTTCCTCCGGTTGCAACGTTTTTTGAAGTATCCAGTTCTGCGTTTACAGATTGACTTTGTTAGTTTCAGAAGATCCCATTAAGGGTGAAAGCAGCGATTCTTTGCTTAAACTTTAATCTGTTATTTTAATAAATATATATATATATATATATATATATATATATATATATATATATATATATAGCGAGGGAAAAGTGGTAATGAACCAGGTGGACCATAACGCACCAAAGTACTCAATACTTAGGGTAGTAGAGTGGGTAATAGGAGTAAGTAAGACCCCGACGGCTGAGCTCAAGCCGTTTCGACGTACAGAATTAGCCGTCGAAACGGCTTGAGCTCAGCCGTCGGGGTCTTACTTACTCCTATATATATATATATATATATATACATGGGTTGGACAAAATAATGGAAACACCTAGCATCATATCATCATAATTTTGAAATATCTATAAAACCGTCAAAAGCTTGTTTATTTTTATGGTTTTTGATTTATAATTAGGGTTGCTTAATATGTTTTGTTAAAATTGCTGTTTCTCTTCAGATATCATCAGAAAAACGTAACTAAAATTCATTAAAATGACAGATCTATCGGACTTTCAAAGAGGTCAAATTGTTGGTGTTCGTATGGCAGACGCTAGCGTAACGAAAACAGCCGAAATGTTTGGTGTATCAAGAAGTACTGTCTCGAAAGTAATAACAGCCTTTGAGAAAGAGGGAAAAACCTCCTCGTCGAAACAAAACTCCGGAAGAAAACCAAAACTTTCAGATAGGGACCGTCGGACTCTTACGCGAATTGTTAGAAAGGATAAAAAAAAGTACAGCTCCCAAAATTACTGCAGAGCTTAATGACCACCTCGAGACCCCAGTTCCCACAAAAACTGTTTGCGGGGAGCTGCACAAAGCCGGATTTCACGGGAGGGCTGCAATCAGAAAACCACTACTTTCAAAAACAAACGCTGCAAAGTGTTTAGAGTGGAGTAAAAACCTACAGAGTTGGTCCCTAGAGCAGTGGAAGAATGTTATTTTCTCGGACGAGTCATCCTTTACCTTATTTCCGACTACCAGCCGAGTATATGTGTGGAGACAGCCAAAAGAAGCATTTGACCCAGACTGCCTTCTTCCAACTGTTAAACATGGAGGAGGATGTGTGATGATCTGGGGAGCTATATCTTGGAAATCCGCCGGTCCAATGGTTTCCCTTCATGGCAGAATAAATAGTCAAGACTATTTAAGCATTTTATCCGATCAAATTCATCCCATGGTTGCGGAACTGTTTCCAGAGGGAAACGCAAACTTTCAGGATGATAATGCACCAATTCACACAGCTAAAGTTGTTACTGAATGGCACGAGGAACATTCTAGTGAAGTTGAACATCTTATCTGGCCACCACAGTCCCCAGATCTCAATATTATTGAACATTTATGGTGCATTTTAGAAAAATCAAGTAAGGAGTCGATATCCTCCACCATCATCACTACAAGAAGTGGAGACTGTTTTAGCTGAAGAATGGACAACAATTCCTTTGGAAACAATTCAAACTTTGTACGAGTCCATACCTCGTAGAATCCAAGCTGTAATTACTGCCAAAGGCGGTCCTACCCCATATTAAAATAAATTTGTTTGAAATTTTAAGGTGTTTCCATTATTTTGTCCAACCCCTGTATATATGTGTGTGTATATATATATATCTATATATATCTATATATATATGTGTGTATATATATATATGTGTGTGTATAAACACAGTTAAATCTAAATATGACTTTTGATGATTTTGTGATTTAGATCCACTTTTTCCATACCATACTCTAGTTACCATGTTAAGAGTAACTTATTAATATAAGCCCCCGACAAGATGAAGTAAGATAAAAATTAAGTCATAAGCTTGATACGTAGCTGAAATGAAAAGCGTAGTTGTTGACTACGTACTTCATCGGGAAAATAGAGTAGGAACGAAGGAAAAAAAAGGAGAGCTGGTGAGAGGGATATATATCATGTAATTATTGGGATATAATGATGTTTCTACTGTAAATATTTATTTGCATATTCTATGAAATCTCTGAGGATACAAGAATGAGTGGTGTTAGTATCTAATACCAAATTCCTCAAGTCAATGCTCAGATTATTATAAACACACCTATATATCAATAATGGAGTTTGAGTAATAGTTTTCACCATTTTTATTCATTCCCGATATATATTCGTTCATTCTTATAGAAAAATGTGTTAGAATAATTGTTTCTACTTTTGGCACAAGGCCAGCAATTATTCCAGTGTATTACTGGTACTTTATATTATCGACCCCGTAAGGATGAAAGGCAAAGTTAACTTCGGCGGGATTTGAACTCAGAATGGCAAGGGCAGTAACTCGTTGCTGCAAAGCATGGCGTCAGACCCTCTACTGATACTGCCATCCACCACCATTTGTGTTAGAATAATGAAGTGTTTTAACATGTCCATCTTTGCTATTTGTCTCAGTATCAATAGAGGGTCGGACGCCATGCTTTGACGCATAGAGTTACGGCCCTTGCCATTCTGAGTTCAAATCCCGCCGACGTTAACTTTGCCTTTCATCCTTACGGGTTCGATAAATTAAAGTACCAGTAATGCACTGGGTGATTGATGGCCTTGTGCCAAAAGTAGAAACAATTATCTGTAGGCTGTGTCCCTCCGGATTTATGCGATCCGTCGGATTTATTTAGTTTGACACCTCATACGTTTACGGTTTATACCTGTGATGAAAGGATTCGACTTGTAGAACTATATTCATACAGAGACCTTGTTGGCATAATCTTTCTTTTTTCCTGTAAAATTACCCTTGTTATATAAACATCTAGCCGTCCAAACGGCTGGAGCTCAGCCCACTCTACTTCCCTAAGTATTGAGTACTCTGGTACGTTATGGTGCACCTGGTATCTTACCACACCCTCTTTGTTATATATATATATATGTGTGTGTGTGTGTGTGTATGTGTGTATATATATAATGTATATATATATATATATATATATATATATATATATATATATATATATATATATATATATATATATATGTATATATGTATGTGTAGATGTATATATGTATATATATATATATACATATATAAACACGCACACACGCGCACACACACACACGCACATATATACACGCACACACACGCGCACACACGCGTGCGCACACACACAGACACACACACACACATATATATATATATCGATTTTTATAAATGCGGTCTCTTTTCTCGTAAAACCATGACAACAGTGATATATTTTTACCCTTTTTTCAATTTAATTTATTGATTACAGTTTCTTTGTCGCTGAAAGCAATGAAATGTTTGACAAAGAAAAATAATACAAGATGCTAATTATAAGTTTGTAAACATAAAATAGATGGTTAAGGTGACCTAGATATTGTGTTCCGATTAGAGATCACGTTTAAGAGAATGGAAGTGAAAAACTGGCAAGGAAATTGGAACAGAATATGGACGTAAATAGAAACACAATGGTTATAACAGAAAATTGCTTTCAAGCTGTGTTTGCGAAAGACGTGTTTTCTCCAGGAAATATTTTCATTTTAGCAAATTAGAATATTTTTAAAACAGGAAATAACATGACACACTCTTATGGAAGGATACATGCTTCCTAATAGTTGAATCAGGAATTCCAATTGTACAAATATTATTTTTAATTTTCGTTTTTATTTCCTTTTCAAACAATATGTCGGACATATTTAGTAATAGAGTTACAATAACCTCATTTTTTAATGGATTAATAATTACCTACATAGAAACCATAACGATCTTTAAATAAGGAGAACATGGAATCCCAATTAAAAGCACATTTTCGTTGTCCTCTTCGTATCTATTTTCCAGCCTGTTTTCATTTTAAATAACACTTGTACTTAATTAGTAATAAAGTTATAGTGACCTCTATTTTTTGGAATACATACATTTAACAACAGCTAGGTTACAATACCATTAGAATATACATTTATATACGCGTACATCTAAACAAACACACAGTGACAACTTTACATATGCACGTATACACACGTGGACGAATACAGCCGTTCTAATAAATACACCAACGTACAGATGCATATGCATATATAATAAATTGTTCAAACGAAGACATAATCATAGAGCCATATACACAGAGACGTTTATACAGGTACACAGAAACAAATACACTGACATAGTAATAAGGCAATTGGAATAGTTTATAAGAATACCTTCCCCACAATGATAATTTTTATACTTATCATTGCGCTCCACATAGAGTTGAACATTCTTTGCCTTAAACATAAGTGTTGAGTATAAACATTCACACGATAGACTTCCCACTGTAAGTATAGGTTTACACACGGAAACGTTTTAATAAATGTGTATGGTATTGCACAGACAACTCAGTCAAAGGAATGAACTGGAAGACATTCTTTTTTGACAAAGAAAACGGTAATGGATTAGAATCAAATATTCCTACGTAGTAATATACTACTCGAACTGTTTGAGTAGGACATCGTAAGAATGATGAAAAATATAAAGGCGAATCGAAGAAAATATGTAACACGATCCATCAAAAATTGACAAACAATATAAAGAACGTTCAGAAAAATCAATAAAAATATTAGTAATGGCAAACAAAACAGAAAAATCAATCAAAATATTAGTAATGACAAACAAAACAGGAAACATATGAAATGGGCTGCAACATTTACCTTAACTTACTGACAAATATCATCACTAACAACTATAAAATACCACCACTAATAATACTATAAATAAGCAGAGTAAAATAGACGACAGGATAGAGAGCCCAATAGTAAAAAAACCGTATGTAAATATCAATGATTTCAAACCTTTATGAATAATCCCATAGTAAGGCTCCTCTACACAATAAAAGCAGTGTAAAACAGTATGAGTTAAAATCAACGATATCATCCACCAAATTCTAGATTGGCACCCTGGAACAACTGTGCAACAGTTATAATAATTGTTTCTTCTTTAGGCACAAGGCCAGCAATTACCCAGTGCATTACTGGTACTTTATTTTATCGACCCCGTAAGGATGAAAGGCAAAGTCAACCTCGGCGGGATTTGAACTCAGATCGTAAAGGGACGTAACTATGCTGGAAAGCATGGCGTCCGACCCTCTACCGATACTGCCAATCCAAATGGCATACAAATAATAATGCAAGAATTTCTGTAAGTGTCATGCATATTGCTTGATTGCATGTGCCAAAGTTTATCAAGTAAGGGACTTTCTTTCTTTTATTATTTTGTACAAGGCTTCTGGCGTTCTGCAACAGTCTTGGTGCGGAATTTGGGTAGAAGTTGTTATTTATCATTCTGAATCTATTGGTTGTGGCAGTGTTGAGTCCTGGTGTTTATGGCTTTGTTTCTGTATCTAATGTAGTTAAAACATCTGTCTTATGGTCTTCTATACTATGTTTAAAAACGATTGTTGTTCAACTGCCGCAGTTAGTACTATTGTTGCGCGTTGTCTCTTCTTGGGGCAGTACGATGAAAGATATGATGTGGTATATAAATGGCACTAAACTTCGGCATTAAGGGTTATAGCTATTTCTGATTTGGCACCGCTGCATAGTAACACAGTTCTTAGCCTCTTCATCCAAAATAAGGAATAGATATTACAAAGGCCAATAGCTCTTCAATATCCTGTCCAAAACATTAACAAATCTGTATGAAATGGATGTAAATGTTTTCAATAAGCATTGGGACATCTCGGATGAGCCTAAACAAGAAAAAGAAAGGAGAGTGGCAATATCACGTTTCTGCGCTTATCAAAAACCAGCTAGAAAACGAGGTCTAGGAATAGTGTAGCAACAGTGAAAGCGGTGTCCCAGCATGGATACAGTTTGGGACTGGAATGGGTAAAAGAATATAATATTATATATATATATATATTAAAATAACAGATTAAAGTTTAAGCAAAGAATGGATTTTAGTCTTCAAATTTATTATTATTACTATATATATATATATTTAATTAGAAAGTGAACAACACAAGATATAACTATTCCATTACCAAAGGTTTCTGGATCACAGACGATAATAATATAATATACGTGTGGATCGGTCGTCAGACAGAGATGTTATAGATAAAAGATATGAAATGAG
Source organism: Eledone cirrhosa (assembly GCA_964016885.1). Lineage (NCBI taxonomy): Eukaryota > Metazoa > Mollusca > Cephalopoda > Octopoda > Eledonidae > Eledone > Eledone cirrhosa. Next base: position 122,394,447 of record OZ024743.1, read on the forward strand.
ATTTAAAATCTGTTAAAAATTGGAAGTGAGGCTGGAAAAATAACGGGAAATATACATAAGAAAAGAAGCGTAAGAAAAATAATATATAAAAAATAAAAATATATAGCAATATAGAAAAAGACATATGTGTACACACATATACGCACATTCAGATAAAAGGAAAAAAAAATATATATGTACATATACATACATGTATATATACATATATATGTACAACATTTTTAACAGAACCTGTGTCAAGATTAGCTATTCTTGCAGTCCTTCCATAAAATCGAAAATCACCACCGGAAAAACTGACAGAGGAATCCTAAGATGCTCATGCAGAAATCCAGGTGAATGTCCTTTGCAAGGCAAATGCAACATTAAGTCGGTTGTATATGAGGTAATTATAACACCTATTCACACCAACCAACTTTCTACCGGAGAACGTCATGTGAGCATGACCCAGGATGCCTTTAAAAAAAGATACTATGCACACGTCGCTTCCTTTCGACACCAGGATAAAAAGAAAACTACGGCGCTGGCAAATAGAGTGTGGGAGATGAAAAAGCGTGGGATCCCATATGAAATTGATTGGTCTATTTTAGACCAATCAAAAGAATATGTTAAAGGCACAAGAAAGGCAAAAAATTTGAAATCTCCCAACACCTGCCTTAATTCTAATTCTGAGATATTAAAAATTTGCCCACATATAAGAACTCATCTCCTTTCTCGGCATCAAAACACCATTTTGGACACTTACCCACCTTGAACACTCTCCCCTTTTCAAACATTCAACACTTATCATAAATTACACCTTGAATACTCTCTCTTACTTTAAACACTATGAACCTTTATCACACATTCAACACTTATATTAAGCCCCTATTTTATATTACACCTATTTTATTCATTTCTTCTTTTCCTTACAATCTTTCTTACTTTACATATTCAACACTTATTTTATTTTACTTTATTTTACACTTATTTTACATATTATTCACTTTTTGACTTCATCTCTTCCTGAACATTCTCTCTTATTTTACCACCTTGGGCTTTTATCACATACTTTCAACAACAAAATATTTTTACAGCTCTATTCTATACATAGAGCACTCGTTTTTCCTCTGCCTTTATCAGATTCTTTCAACAACAAAATATATTTATATATTTATACTTATATATTTTTAATGCTCTGTTCTATACGTAGAGCACTCGTTTTTTCCTTTGCTTTCTCTTGGGAATCACCTAACACATTTTTATGGATATTTTATGTATATATATATAATATATATATGCATGTGTGTGTGTGTGTGTGTGTGTGTGTGTGTGTGTGTGTGTGTGTGTGTGTGTGTGTGTGCATGTGTATATATATGTATATATATATATATATATATATATATATATATATATATATATATATATATATTTATTAAAATAACAGATTAAAGTTTAAGCAAAGAATCGCTGCTTTCACTCTTAACGGAATCTTCTGAAACTAACAAAGTCAATCTATAAACGCAGAAGTGGATATTTCAAAAAACGTTGCAACCGGAGGAAGACAGGAAGACGATACTTTGGTTCGTGGAAACGTTCGCTATGCAAATAAGTAATGGTATAAATAAAACATATACTTAGCTCCCACATCAAGACGTAAAATATCCACGTATAGATCGTACTATCCATTAGGGTATAACGTGGGGCTGTAATACAGGAAAGTTTTGTGCAATTTATGTTTACAATCCGAAATTGCCTCAGATTTTTTGTTTAAGATGTGGTCTGTGGCGTAGAGTATTTCCAGGGCCTCAGCGGCGCAGAGGTCACATGGTCTTTTATTTCCGTTATACGATCTAGCCCTAGCTAGGATCTCCCAGTGTAACTTATATATTACCAAGAACCCGGTAAGAAACGTTTCGTTGAGGCTTTCCCGTCTTTCCACCAACGAGCGTATTTTCAACGACCATTCCACTTATTACAATGAAGCTCTTGCTCAAAGTGGATTTGTCGATAAGGTAGCATATACAGAGTACGAAAATAGACCTAGAAGAAATAGATCCCGTCGCATTTGTTGGTATAACCCACCATATAATATGGAGGTGGCCACACCTTTAGCTAAGATCTTTCTTTCCCTTATTACGAAGCATTTTCCCCTACACATAAACATAGTAAAATTTTTAATAGAAATACTATTAAAATTTCTTACTCAACGACTCCTAGCCTTGCACATAACATCACAGCTTCAAATTTAGCTAAACTACCTAGCCGTAGGAACACGTGCAACCCTGTAGTTAGTACTAACTGTAATTGTAGGAATCGGGTGGATTGCCCCCTATCCGGGAAATGCCTCTCTAGTAACATTGTCTACAAATGTAAGGTTGTAACACCCACGTCCCGTAGGGCCTACATAGGGTTAACCGCCAATAGATTCAAGCAGCGTCTTTACACGCATACCCATTCTTTTCGTTACCCTCTAAGAAGGAATATGACGTCACTTTCAGCTTATATCTGGAGTCAAAAAGACAACAACACCCAATATAAGTTACACTGGGAGATCCTAGCTAGGGCTAGATCGTATAACGGAAATAAAAGACCATGTGACCTCTGCGCCGCTGAGGCCCTGGAAATACTCTACGCCACAGACCACATCTTAAACAAAAAATCTGAGGCAATTTCGGCTTGTAAACATAAATTGCACAAAACTTTCCTGTATTACAGCCCCACATTATACCCTAACGGATAGTACGAACAATACGCGGATATTTTACGTTTCGATGTGGTAGCTAAGTATATGATATCTTTATACCACGTTATACCCTAATGGATAATACGATCTGTACGTGGATATTTTACGTCTTGATGTGGGAGCTAAGTATATGTTTTATTTATACCATTACTTATTTGCATAGCGAACGTTTCCACGAACCAAAGTATCGTCTTCCTGTCTTCCTCCGGCTGCAACGTTTTTTGAAATATCCACTTCTGCGTTTACAGATTGACTTTGTTAGTTTCAGAAGATCCCGTTAAGGGTGAAAGCAGCGATTCTTTGCTTAAACTTTAATCTGTTATTTTAATAAATATTTACTCTACGGTTCTTATATATTTGATATATATTTATCCTTATCGAGCCCTCTTTGGATTTTAGTCTTGAAATTTATTATTATTACTATATATATATATATATATATATATATATATATATATATATATATATATATATATATATATATATATATATATTTATGTGCATGTATGTATATATATGTATGTGTATGTATATGTATATATATTTTTATATATATGTGGTTGCGTGCGTATGTGTATGTGTATTTATGTGTGTGACGTCTCCGTATCATTTCGTATATATATATATATATATATATATATATATATATATATATATATATATATATATATATATATATATATATATGTATGCGCGTGTGTTCGTGTCTGTATGTTTTTGCAGACTAGTGTGTCTATACACTTGTGTCTGTGCCATATATACATATATATGTATATATGCATATATATGTATATATATGTGCATATGATATATGTGAGTGTGTATATGTATTTGTATATGTCTGTATGTATGTCTATAGTTTTTATATGTGTGTGTGCGCGTGTGTGTGTATCTGTACATATGCGTATGTATATGTGTATGTCCGTATGTTTGTATATATATATATGTAATGTATATATACATGTATGTATATATACATATATATATATATTTTCCTTTTATCTGAATGTGTGTATGTATGTACACGTATGTCTTTTTCTATATTGCTATATATTTTTATTTTTTATATATTATTTTTCTTACCCTTCTTTTCTTATGTATATTTCCCGTTATTTTTCCAGTCTTATTTTTCCAATTTTAAACGGATTTTAAATCTCATTTCATATCTTTTATCTCTAACATCTCTGTCTGACAACCGATCCAACGTATATTATATTATTATCGTCTGTGATCCAGAAACAATTATTTTAAATACTATATATATATATATATATATAAATAAAAATAACAGGAGGCTAGACTGGTGTAAATCCTTGAAAGGTTTATTATACTATGATCATTTCAATGACCCGGTTCCATATGAATCCGGGGATATCATAAGTTATCCGAAATATAATGATGATATCACCGGATTCATATGGAACCCGGTCATTGAAATGATGATAGTATAATAAACCTTTCAACGATTTACACCAGTCCAGCCTCCTGTTATTTTTATTTATAATTAGCTCCGTATTCGCACAACTACACAAACGAAGACGGGTGAACTGCACTACGTTGAGTACTCTCCACAATATTACACCAACATTGACCATACGGAATGACCAATTCTATCCAGTGGTGAACCAACAAACCTAAAGATATATATATATAGTATTTAAAATAATAATTGTTTCTACATTTGGCACAAGGCCAGCAATTACTCAGTACATTACTGGTATTTTATTTTATCAACCTCGTAAGGATGAAAGGCAAAGTTAACCTCGACGGGATTTGAACTCAGACCGTAAAGGGTCGTAACTATGCTGGAAAGCATGGCGTCCAATCCTCTACTGATACTGGAAGACCGGACTCGAAATATTCAATTTAATGTTGCAAAAACACAATTCGTATTTCCATGGGTTAGTTACACCATCAGATCTTGACGTAAGACTTTGGCGACGTCATCAGTTTAAGATTGCAAAATTAGTTAATGAATAACAGGGTTACGGCACTGAAACAGAGAATAGACAATAGACTTGATTCGGAGATGGCCCACCAATTCATATTATTGTTGTGAACCATCTGCGAATGGCACACACTCAGCAATGCTAAGCATTGTAGGTCTATAGGGGGTGAGGGTTATTTGATGATAATAGAAATTCTGCTGTCCTCAGATAATGCCACGCCATTGAAAATCACAAACTTAAAATAAGTTTGTGATTTTCGATGGGGTACCGAAATATGCTCACTTAATGTGCGTTCCTCTAAGCTTCACGTGAACGTATTACTTTTATATCCAAACTGTGTAAATGATAAGATTAAAAAATAATTCCAACTTATATAAAAAATCAATTTCCACTGAAACCAAACATGATGTATGCAATACATATCCGCAATCTGCTTTTCCATATATCTACAATCTGCAAAATTGCAAATATATATAGAAAATAAACATATTGTTTTCACGTTTCAGTGAAAATATTCGCCAGCACGTAGCATCATGTGAGTCTTGTGTGTCATATAGAACTCCCAATGGTAAAATGAAGGAGATTACGATTCTTTTTATGTATTGGCACTTCTGTTTATGTGATGTATCACTAGAACGTCTCTCTGCAAACATTCTAATAACTGTTTCTACCACCAGGATAATATATTTTTAAATGTGTTAATCAGCTAAAAGGTTCTAAAATGGAACCAATCGCATTGATTTGGTAGTTAATCAAGTTAGAAGTTTCCCTTTTCAACAAGTCGATGTTGTTACATACATTTCCCAATACTTGCAATATATAATAGAACGATAGAATAAACACACTCCATAAAAATTCGATGATATAAAAGCAAAACAGGAAGTTCCAGTAGCCTGTATTTTAAACGTTACGAAGAAGTACATGCTCAATATGAATTGGAACAATATTTGAGGTTTATATACAATCACTTAAATATATGCTACTTCATAACCTCACAAAGAAACGTATTTAACGCCTCTGCTGACTTGAAAATAGATTTTTGTTGTTGTTGAAGCTGTAGATCTTACTACGGCTCACACTTTACATGTATACTCAGCTTCCTATTAGGCATACACTCATACGATCTTTCTTGGATATTTTATAAAAGGGACCCAATCCTAGCATTTGTTTATGACAGGAAGGCGGGATATGAACGCAGAATGCACGGAGCTCTAAGAAATAACTCAAGGCATCATGTTCTACGATCTAACAATTTCTTATATCTACCTCTCTGAACTAATACTTTACCTATTAATTCGAAATGATAAAAGACAAAATTGGTTTTGACAAAATTTGAACTTAGAGTGCTGTAAGGCATTTAAACCGACGTTTTAGTGACTGCCAAACAAGTATCACAGTAGAAATATGTAGTCTCTTTGTAATCAACCAGTTTTATGATATTTAGAGAGCTCTCTGATGTCTAGACTCAAACTGAAAGAAGAAATGTATTCGTATCAGCCAAAGTTATGGAAACGAATATAAAGTTTCGCGAACACACTGAAAAGGTTATGTGTTCGATTCCAGCAGCGCGTTGTGTCCTTGTGCAAGACACTTTATTTTGTTCAGAAATCAGCTTTGGACAAAATCAGCTGTATCTGTAATTCAAAGAGCAAGCCTTTCCACACACTGAATCTTCTTGAAAATTAAGTTAAGTGTACAGATGTCTGCGAAATACTCAACCACTGGCGCATTAATTTAATAGGTAGGCTATTGAGTTGTTAAAAAAACTGAAGCACTCAATCGTCGGAAACTCTAGACATCGACCACACAGAAATTGATATTTGTTAGTAAGAAAATTCAAAGGAAGAATTCATAAGGACATTCATAAGCCACATTAACAATGATACTTCCTATTGTTAAATATTGTATATACAAATATTTTGTCTTCGTTGTCGTGTCGTTTTCTTTCAATCATCATGTAGTATTTTTGTTAACTAACATATAAAAATCACACTTTACTATATAGTTAATTTGAAATAAAAATAGTAAAGAATGTACAGATGCAAACATTAATGATGCTCCTGTTCGTAACTCTCAACCTTCAACAAAATGTTTCAGAAAAAATAACAGTATATTTCCGCACATTACATACATACATTATTAAGTGCTTAAAAAAAATCAATGGGATGAAGTTTTTCAAAATCTAAACTACTTTAAAGCTAAGTTACGTCTCTAGTGATAAGGAAACCTGCAAGATCGTAACATCACATGGAACATTTCAAAGAAATAGTGATATAGACATGATCCATATCACAATAAAGACCAGGAAGAGACTGAATATCAAATCGTTTCAAGATTATAATGTGGTGACTGTCCATTAAACAGTACACATCATATTCCGCACCAGGCATCCTGCTGGCGCTGACCGCTGTCACACATGGTTATTAGTTGTTTTTACGACGATACGAAAACTCGAGAGGTATTTTTGGAGTAACACTCGGCTCCAGATATATAGTGTTTGGACCAACCCTGCATTTATCAAACATTTCTCCAACTGCTTTGTGGCTGCGTCTAAAACGACATAGTGTATTTACGGCAACGACGTCCAGCTGAGAGAGATGCGTGTCGTCATGGGCTACTGATGCAACTGGATACATCACATCTACAATGAAGGTAGTGAAGGTGTGGATTGAGCATCCTAATATCAGTCTACATGTTCGCCGCATATAAATCTTCAGCTACAATGTGAACGTCTGACCCTTAAAGCTCGACGGTCATGTAATGTTGTACATTAATAGCACAGGGCAATGGTTGCTGGCAATTGTGATTAAGTAGCCATTACCTCATAAATGAGAAAAGGCCTAGAAGCAATAACCATAAAACACTTCACTCAACATAGACTGGAAACAGCATCTGCTAAATTAAAAGTGGATTAAAGCTCAGGAAATTTAGCTACACACGATTGTTGGAAGTGAATCATTCTATGTAATGCAGACAAACATGTCAAATACAGTTCTTATGTTATCTCAAAGACTATGCATAACCAGCCACTTCAGGATGTGGCAACAATCTTATACAAAAACAGTTAGCCAGAGAGGAGCGCTGCGGAAAGCCCCTAAACTAGCTGCTAAGTGAACTTAGCCTAGTTGATCCAACAGTCATGTAGCAAATTTGTGAAATGACTTTAACGAATCACCAATCCTTGCTATAAGCTTTCTTCATAACGACAACAAACAGAAAATTCCTTGAAGCTGATAGCATTTTAAGAGATTGTGAAAGAATGTGGTCACCTCTGCCAAATTATTTTATCAGCGTAATGTTTACTTGCTGTATTATACCGACAACCGCCCACTCAAATTACAACAACCGATTATTAAGATGCAGACACAAACTAGCAACATACTGGCCTATCTATATCGATCAGTTTTAAATTATAATATAAAATCTGCGCAACAATAAACCAATAAATACAAAAAAATTGCTAAAAATGCTTTATCGTCTAAATAAATAAAAAGTAATTGTGAATTTATGTAACATTTGTCATGTTTGTATGCACTAAAATAGAAATGCACAAAATAAAACTAGATGCGATAATGAAATATTCGAAGTCTCCATGATGTACATCTTTTCAAATAAGGGAAATATGCGGATATAAACAATTCTTAGACAGAAATATCTATGTATTCAAACCTTCAGCGTCAGAATATTTAACCACATTATTTAGTTATGGACTGATATTTGTAAGCAGTAGCCAGTCAGACTTTCGACGTCCCTTCACCACAAAATGTTTTAGTGTTTATTATTGAATTCAGAATAACTCAATAGATACAATCTTTAAAAAGTGATTTCCATTATTGAACTCTTCCTTGAATCAAATGTAAAATATAAATAAATCTGCATTGAGAAAGCTAATAAAAAGGAAATTTAGATATGGGAAATCTATGTATATTTTGCTATATAATTTGTCGACTAAATCGTTTACTTGCAGCAGGCTTAAAAAGTTAGTTAGAGAAGGGGAGGCACTTACTATAAAATTAACAGGCCCCCTGAGATGAACGTGACGGATGGGCGTTTGCAGAAAAAACGCTGGCGGGAGGGGATTCCAGAGTATTTTGGCGGAGATGATCGAAAAAAGTATTTAATGAAGAATATAGAAGGGGAGATAGTCAAGGTGATGGAAGGAGAAGTGATTGTGTCGGATAGGCCAGAGTGAATGAAACATGTATTTAGATAGTTTGAAGGAGCATAGGTAATTGTCATCATTGTAGTAACCGTAGAAGTGGATGATAAAAAATACACACAGTGTCTATGAATTTGTGGTATTAGGGTGTGTTGAATTGAAATTTTAAGCGATCCGATGTAAAACAAAATGTTATACCAGGCGATTGTATTAGGAGTGTATATGTGTCGGATAGAGTTAAGCGATGATAAAAAAAGATCCCGTACAAACACTTGACAATGGCGCATAAATTGATCTCGAAACCAGAGGTGAGACAATAGGAGTTGTGTAAAGATCGTGACGTCAGAAAGAAGAGAGGTGGGATAAACTTTTTCGATGCAGGGCCGGGCGAAAGAATAACTGCTGGAGGATGAGAGAGGAAAACGGTAGAAACAGCACATGAACTTGGAAAAATAAGGAAAAGAGGGACTTTGAAGTTTAAAAAAATTCATGTGGGGCGTAATCGGTGGGGAGACACATCATTTCAAAGGGAAGTTAGAATGTGGAGTGTTACTGTAACATACAAGAATGGACCAATTAGTTTCATTTGAAAGGCACCATAGAATATAATTGTTCCTACTTTTAGCACAAGGCCAGCAATTATCCTAGTGCATTACTTGTACTTTACTTTATCGAGCCCGTAAGGATGAAAGGGATTTGGACGCAGAATGTAAAGGGCCCAAAGTCTGTGTTGCAAAGCATAGAGTCCGACGCTCTACCGATATTGCAAATCCACCACCTACCATAGAATCCACGACAACATAGAAAATAATTGTTTCTACTTTTGGCACAAGACCAGCAATTACCCAGTACATTACTGGTACTTTATTTTATCGACCCCGTAAGGATTAAAGGCAAAGTTAACCTCGGCCGGATTTGAACTCAGAATGGCAAGGGCCGTAACTCTATGATGCAAAGCATGGCGTCCGACCTTCTACCGATACTGCCAATCTACGGCCCTGAAGATTATTCATGATAATGACACGTACTTTTGAATATAGTAAATGCAATATACAAAGTTTCACAATGTTTATGAATAATTATGAAGAATCTTTAATGTAAATATAAGTGAAATCGTTGAGTTCTTTCACTGAACAGAAATATAAATGTGTCCGTCCAGATGTAAATTATCAATGCTGTGAGTGGACACGAATAGAAATATTTGTGTCCACTCACAGCATTGATAATTTACATCTGGACGGACACATTTATATTTCTGTTCAGTGAAAGAACTCAACGATTTCACCTATATTTACATTAAAGATTCTTCATAATTATTCATAAACATTGTGAAACTTTTTATATTGCATTTACTATATTCAAAAGTACGTGTCATTATCATTATCAGGGCGGTAGATTGGCAGTATCGGTCGAGGGTCGGACGCCATGCTTTGCAGCACAGTTACGTCCCTTTACGATGTACTGGGTAATTGCTGGTCTTGTACCAAAAGTAGAAACAATTATTTTCTCTGTTGCCAAAGGCAAAGTTAACGTCAAATCCCGCCGAGGTTAACTTTGCCTTTCATCCTTACGGGGTCGATAAAATAAAGTACCAGTAATGTACTGGGTGATTGCTGGCCTTGTGCCAAAAGTAGAAACAATTATTTTCTATGTTGTCGTGGATTCTATGGTGGATGGTGGATTTGCAATATCGGTAGAGGGTCGGACGCTATGCTTTGCAACATAGACTTCGGGCCCTTTACAGTCTGCGTTCAAATCCCTTTTGAGTAAGCAGTAATATTTAATATAGATTTTAGCATTTGTATCAAAAGTAACCGATTGTACACCTTTTCAAATAAGTGTTATGTAACGAGTTTAAAATGGTAGAACTCAAACGTTTGAGTCGGGAAAAATATTTGGTAGTGTTTGGGCGAATTATTTATTCAGAAAGGTATCCATAATAAGTTATCAGTGATTTTTAAATATGGCTGTTTTTATGTGAGAAGAAGAAATAAGTCTAGTATTTATTTATATATAGCAGATTTGGTATTGTGCTCGACTAAATGCTTTATATGTAGTTTTGTTCCTCTGTTCTGAGTTGACATTGTGTACTTAAAATACATTGCGATTATTTTATCCTCTTGTATCCCTTCTTTATAAATTTTCTTTTGCTAGTATCATCACAACACGCAAGGCTAAAACGAATGCAGAAAATATGATAGATATATAAAAGAAAGTAGTTTTAACAGCATGAAATATTTGTATAACATTCAAAATACACTTCATATCCTAAAATTAGAATGAAAAAAACATATTTACACATGGAAATTCATTTCACTACACTGAAGTAGTAAGAACATATTTAGTTACTATAATTCTTACTGTAAAAGTCTCCGTATAATGTTAGAGTACAATTTGATTATTTATGTAAAATAATTGTTTTTACTTTTGGCACAAGGCCAGCAATTGCCCAGTGCATTACTGGTACTTTATTTTATCGACCCCCGTAAGGATGAAAGGCAAAGTTAACCTTGGCTGGATTTGAACTCAGAATGGCAAGGGCCGTAACTCTATGCATCAAAGCATGGCGTCCGACCCTCTACCGATACTGCCAATTCACCGCACTTTATTTATGTAAAATAATGTCATCTGGTGACTGATGTAATTCTTGCTGGTAATACGATAGCTACAAGGCTTTGATTTTATTTTCAATTAAGCTGTCTCAATAGAATGCTTCAGTTATTAATGTACTTCTCTACATCGTTCTCAATGGTATGCCTATTTCAAATCGAACTCTGATGTGCTCCACAGTAAATCGGAACAGAAAACCGATTATCTGCTATTTGTCTTTCACTTTAGAATGACCAAAAGTAATTATGATCAGTCACGCAGCCCTGTTATTCGAAAATGATAAATGTTATACGACCATTATATACGTTCCATTAATACGTGCAGTATATTATTTGAGTATTCAGCATGATTTAATCTATTTATGCTTTTAGATGTCTAAGCCAACTGAAGGCAATCTTTGGGAATCAGCATAATCTAATGCAGAGTAATGCCATGGAGTTATTTTATTAGATACAGGTGAAGCTGGCGATAAGATAAATTCAATGTTGGGAATTCATTGTAAAGCAAAAAATATGAAATAAGGAAATGAGAATTTATTTAGGAATATGGGAATGCGATGGAGGAAAACCATAAATATTAAAAACCAAAAACATTAATTCAGAACAAAAAAATTTATATATTTTTTTTCTAAAAGTGAAGACACTTGCACAGCCAAGGAATATTTATCAGAAAAATTACATCTATTGCCATACGTAGCTCTATATATTTTAGCTCCAAGCTGTTGAACAAAGTGGATAATCTTTTATGTATGAAAGAAATAGATATCTTCTCTAACAGCCTGCTGTTTGGTATATTTCAGTAAAATAATTGTTGCTAATAGAATTGATGATATTCTTCCGAAGTACCGCACATTTTATATGGTCTTCTATATAGAAATCTCGTACTTTAGATCTTTGTCTTTTGTAACTACACCAATATTCTTTAGTAACTGATAGTAAATAAAAAATTACTGCTGTACAAATACTATAACTTGATAGTTATCCAGTTATAGTATTTGAAGAAAAATAGCGGTGTCTATGAACAATAATTCTTGTTGATCTACTAAATTCACAAAATAGAAATTACCTAAAAAGAGTTGAGAATTTTATGTATCTTGATTCGTGGATCAAAACCCCAGAAAAAGACAAGACCACTAGAATTAACTTAGCCAGTTACAAACAAAATGAATGTCATTTGGAAATAAAACTTGAAGTTCTTTTGATCATCAGTTGAAAGTGTGTTTGTGTATGGAGCGGAAAGAGATGGAAATACAGTTAGATGGCACATATACAAGACTACTGAGGAAAGTGTAAAATGTATCTTGGAGGGGGCATAGAACAAACGAGTCTCTATAGGGCAACGTGAGACTAATGGCTATAAGACTCGGTCTCATGGGTCACATATGGCGAAGAGATCAGGCAGAGGCATTACACCAGTTACTGCCATGGGAATCCACACATGGTAGAACAAGAGGTCGGCTTCAAGCGACGTTTATGGAGCCAGTTTTTAAAGACAGGAATCTTAGAAAGAATGAACTCGCAGAAGCCATGCTGAATAGGGACAAGCAGAGAAGTATAACTATCAATGTTGTCCGAAGAAACTCGACATGATAATGATAATGATGTTATGAGTGTCAACTGATGAAGTTAGTAAATGTTTCAAGAAGATTAATTCTTAAATATTCCTTATTTTAAGTGCTATTTTAACGGCTTTCTATTTACCTCCCCACTAAAACTTTCAACCCTAACTATAATAAATGTAAGAAATTAATATTGATACGAGATAGTATTCTCAGTATTAGTGAGAACATAAGCTTCTATAATAAATGTTAAAGCAGACTGTTAATAGTTTACTATCACGCTTAACGACTCACAATCTAATGCATATGATACCCGCTTGCAGTCTTCCTTAACCTTCTAGATGCAAGCGCCATCAAAAGGTATCCTAAAACTACCGCGCTTAAAATACATTGTCTCTGAGATCACAAGCTTTGAAAATATCCTTTAATATGGACTTCATAAGCCAATTTCCTTTAGCAGCACAGAGACAATTTCTGCACAAAGCAAGGAAACCACACTGGATAGCATTCTTTTTAAGAATGAACAACACAACTAAATATTTAGATATACACCGCAACAAATACTTTGCTTGATTTTTCGCTTCAGAATTACAATCCCCATGTATTTACTTGGTCTCTTTTTTCTGCAGATATCCTCGATACACATGAGTTGAAACTGAACATCAAACTCACTAATCCCATCAGTGTGGAAGAGCCTGTAAATTAAATAAAAGGGAAATGTCCTTCCTCATCATTTCATTAGCTTATTAAATTAAAGTTATCTTTAGTGAGATGTTATGTTTATATGATTCGATGTAATTCAAAGTTGCTAGCATAGAAACAAATGCATTAATTTTTACTATTATTCAAAATATTTCAAAAAAATGTTGGTGTTTTAGACACACCTGTCGAAGTGAATGCCTGATAATATTTCTGTGATTCAGTCCTAGAAAACAATTATTATTGTAATATTGTTCATCGACATATGTCAATAATAAAAAAAGTTACGACTTGATGTATGCTTTAAATTGTTTCTTTTAGTATGTTACATTTATATTAGGATTGTTCGTTTTATCATTAGAATATTTAGATCTCCCTTTGTATCAGAAATTTCTTGATATTTCCTAAATGTCAAAATGTGAAAAATTTCCATATAAATGTCAAAACCCTATCTTCATCTCACCTTTAGTATGTCAAAGTGAAATGTTCCCAACATGATTTGTTTCTTGTCAATTCCTTTTCATTTTTTGTTAGTTGAAATATTGTGATTCTCAACATTTTTGTTATGATTTATATTTTTTCGCAAAATCCTACAGGTTTTACATTATCTCAGAATGTAATCTTAAATGTTGTCATTTGCATGGTACTTTTTGGAAGCAATTCTTAGTAGATTGAAATAAAATATACGGAAGAATCTATAGAATGTTTGGCTTTAGAAAGTCTACTGTTTCAACGTAAGGGATTGAAAATCTAGAATATTTGAATAGATAAATAATCTTATAACAAAAACCCAAACACATGACATACGATATAATCTTTAAAATATTTTCAGTTATAAAAAGTTATCCATTCAGATGTAGAATACTTCCCACATTTACATGCTAGTCTTGCACAGGTGTTATAACTAATTTTGACAGTTTTTGTTTAACTTTAGCAAGACGTAATTTATATTATAATCTACTAAACCTCTGCATTTGTATTCTAATGAGAAAAAAACATTGTTTCTTTATAAAGATATGTAAATTAGGGCTAACTGGTGATTGAATCCTGTATATTCTTTAAAACTGAAATAAACGAATGTTAACACTAACTTCAACATGTATTGTAGACAAATTATATAGATTAAATGCATTAAAAATAAATTTATATTTGTATATATATACACAGTTGAGAGATAATTGATGTAGCATAAATATGTATATGAATTTAGATATTGAATATCTAGACATGTAAACATACCAAATTTGCCGATATAAATTTATCGTATACATTGGCTGCTTAGCGTACAAATTAATATGCATTAAAATTAACCAACAACATGAACGCTAATAATATGCAGCTTAGTACGCCCATTTCAGTGACAATTCTATACGCAAAAGGTTATATAAGCTCCCCAGTTACATATTTCCTTGGGATTGTTTAGTCCATATACATATCTTCTGGTGAAAACCCAAAAGTTCGAAACTCGAATATAGATATCTACCATTTTATTCAGTTACAGGGAAATACGTCAATTTGGCATGACATGACATCCTTAATTTAATTTTGGTTATATATATATATATACTTTTCAGCTAGACGTGTTCAATCACCGCTTTTAAAACATTCACACAAATACACACACGCATATATATAATTACATGTATATATTTAGATACATACACATATACATATATATCTTTATGTTCTGTATGAATATATGTAAAATACTCCAAATATAACATATATTATCAAGACTACTATGCTACTCTCTTTATATTCAAGTCAGTGTTTCTGTGGCGTATTATTTAATCTCACATCTTTATGGAAATTGAATTGTAAGAGAGAAAGAAAGATGGAAGGAGTGTGTGTATGTATGTGTCTGTGGAAAGGCGACAGAGAGAGAGACAGAGGGAGAGAGGGAGAGAGAGTGGGGGAACTCAAAACAAGAATTACTTTTTGAACCTTTGGTCACGGTGTGGAAAGGAAATGGTAAGAGTGCGTGAGCCAGACTGACAAAGAGTGAGAGAGAGAGAGCGATGGAGAGAGGGGGGGGGGGAAAGAAAGAAAAAGAAAGAAAGAGAAAGGCAAAGAGAGTGGTAGTGGTGCCGACATTCTAAAACCTACACTGTACAGAAGATATTGTTTAACCTAAAATTATAAATAAATAAACATTTTATTTTCGTAGTTTCAATCATTTATAAAATTTATTCGATTTATTTAATTGTGGTGTATATACGTAATTAAGTAGAATACATTAGTTCTATGTATATATAACTTATAAATAAAACATTTCAAATGTCATATTGATCCTTAATATTTAGTGGCTGTTTCTAATTAAACCGTGGAATTTCGACAAGTGCAGCTAGTAAAATATGAAAAAAGCATGGATTCCTTTCTAATATTTATCATAAAATGTAGCTAAAAGTAATCTGTATTTCGTTGTGTGGAAAAACAGTCTTACTTCTACATAGTGTTATAATTGTGTTTCAAACAACAAATTTCTATCTTATGAAATGAACACATATTTGATAAAAATATCTAATTAAATTTGTTGTTTAATTGTTTATTCTTTTAGTTAAAATGCTATTCCTTATTAATAAGGCGTTTCCCAGATGTCAATTTCGATTTGATTTTCATAAAATACTTTACTAAGTGATTGTTTTAATTCAATGTAACATCTAACACAGTTGCTGACAACTAAACAACACGAAGGATAGGATAAACATGAGTTTTTGTAATGAAAGCCTTTAACCAGACATATACGTAGAAAAAAGTTGTCAGAACTATGAACAAATGTGCAGAAATGACATTTATTGCCTAATAAACATGGCTGGTAAGTAAAGGATGCAGCTTCTTTTTGTCATAATAAAGTCTACATAAAAGCAAACGGTTTTATTAGAAATGCGTTATTTCTTTCAGGAAACACACTATCAATGTCTGTATAAATCTAAAATGAAAGAAAAATATATATAAAATAAAATAAAAAAAATAAACGATCAACTACAGAAAACATATATTACACTTTCTCGTTGCTTTTTTATGACTGGGAATAGATTATTTTCAAAGCAATAAATAATTGCTTGGAAAACAATTTACAGCCAGATATTTACAAAATTAAGAAAAAAAACCCCAAAACATCAGCTGAAAGACCCATTGATTTTACAAAATAAATATTACTTTTTTAATTTTCACAGAGGATGTTGAAAGAAGTGTTTATATGGCCACGCACTTTCAAGAAACTAATAAAGCAAACGCTATTCTCACATTGAATCCAACCTCCTATTCGGCGGCCAATCATAATTTCCTCTTTGGCAAGATAAATATGATATATCATCATTTGATGGTCTACATTGAAAGAACATCTTCATAAAAACTAAGCAGCTGTTATCGACATTACTTTGCCAAAGGTCGCGTAGCATGATAGATGAAGTCATATAACTTGATTCCTTATCTATTGCAAATCTTTTGACTGGGAAATAGGCCGAACCTCAGCTTTTTTCTAGTAAATCAATGGTTTTTTGTTTTCTCATGTTAACATTATTGTTCTTTGTTAACAGAATTTCCTTTTCTATTGTTAAATATCATACCACATGTTGAAAATAGATTGACTTAGCTTGGAAACAATTCGTTCACTCAAAGATTTTTGATGAACGTTATTTTATTTTTTAAGATAATCAGTTTTATCTAGTCTCAGCATCATGTATTATGAGAGAGATAGATAGATTTGGTATTGTGCCAAATGTAGAACAATTATGAGAGATAGATTTAACAATGGGAAATATTTGAATGTCGTTAACTTTCAGCGACCCCAGTCGTGTTGTTGCACACATTGCTTCAATTAACACTTTTCTTCTAAACATTCTCCCACTCAACTGTCGCCCGACCTGCTAGAAATAACCAACTCTCAATCAAGTCACACAATACCACCTTAAAATAGGAAGGGCACATTCAATATTCAATAACGTTATCCCGAATATACTATGTCGAAAAGAGATTGGCTGATCATGGTTGGAGCAGCTTTGATCCTATATCTAATCCGGGACTAAATAACAACCGTTTTTTTCCTGACAGTGAAAACTAATGTCACACCTATCCTCCAAAAATTCTTGAGTATTTTTTTTATCGAGTGATATAGCCATTCTATTGATCTATATTATAATGTATCCGAGTACAATTCCTGTCTACCCCTATTTACTAGATATCCCCATAAAAAAAAAAAATTAGTCTTTTATCCTTGAGAATTTTTGTGAAAGCGATACTGTTACTTATGACATCAGTAAAACCTTCGATTATTTTTGACAGAAGAAACTCTTTATCTCCTATCACTTGTGTAAATTGTTATTTCTTTGATTTAAAGTGTTCTGAAAAATCGCTTAATTGCAGGGTATTCATTCTACCTTCCTATGTATACCTCAATTTTAAGATATTTCCGCGATACTATTTTCGATACATTAAGAACCTAAGTGCTGTTATGCACAGGTGTGATTCATACGCGATCTTGAGACCTCATTTCAGACGTGCACAGTTTTTTTTATCAGAGAGCTTGAGAATCATCTTTTAACAAAAGCATTACGATATAACAGCAAAGCCTTCCCATTGCTACACATATTAAGGGATGGCCATGCTCTCACACCTATAAGCCTTCAAGTCAATAATATACTAGCCCTCATAATTTGATTATCTTACATGGTAGTCGCATATACAAATGATCAAAACTGCCTCATAGAGAGACTATTGATCAGATGCTAACGCTCTATAAAGTTCAAGTAAGAGTCATATACTTATAACGATGATGATTCAACACACACACACACACACACATATATATATATATATATATGAAAAAGTTTGTCCTTATCAGTGGCCTTCCAACCGTCGTAGGCATTTCGTCGCATTAAAGGCCATATACCTCAGGTTGGTGCGAGCAACGGCTAAAAAAAGTGGTTGGGACACGTAAATAAAGGGGACGCTAGGGTAAACAGACAAAATGGTTTAAGCAGCAGAAAGTGATGAAGAAGAAACAAGTCCCAGATTTCTATGACTATAAATTCGGTGGAATATATTCATAGAAATCTGGGACTTGTTTCTTCTTCATCACTTTCTGCTGCTTAAACCATTTTGTCTGTTTACCCTAGCGTCCCCTTTATTTACGTGTCCCAACCACTTTTCTTAGCCGTTGCTCGCACCAACCTGAGGTATATGGCCTTTAATGCGACGAAATGCCTACGACGGTTGGCAGGCCACTGATGAGGACAAACTTTTTCATATGTAACCCATTTGCAGCGCCGCAGCTCCATTATTATCATATTTACATATATATATATATATATATATATCAACTTTTTATATATATATAAATCAACTTTTTAAAAGGAAGTTGCATTATCACAAGGTATGTCACTAATTATTTATAAAACAGCATATGTATTGTATTTTGTCTGAGGAAGGCATAACATATTTTTAATATGATATCCCAGAAATATATATAACGAAATAAATATGGTTTTATAAATATAAATATAGTTTCCATTTGTCTAATATCGTATATATATATATATATATATATATATATAGGTCGAAACGGCTTGAGCTCAGCCGTCGGGGTCTTACTGGTTCCTATTACCCACTCTACTACCCCAAGTATTGAGTACTTTGGTGCGTTATGGTCCACCTGGTTCCTTACCACATTTCCTTCGTTATATATATATATATATATATATATGTGTGTGTGTTTGTGTTTGTGTGTGTATGTGTGTGTGCATATATATATATGGATATTTGTTGAGTGTAGATGTAAGTATATGTGTATATATATATGTGTATGTATATATTTTTAGAGTAAGAGCCATATCATTACAACGATGATGTTTCTACACACACACACACACATGACCCTCCAAAAAAGAAAAAAAAGAAAACCACTCGACAGGTTGACAAACTAGGCTATGACAACTGTTTATCTCATTGATTCAAAATGACATACCGAATTCGTAGAATATTCCGGCACAGAGTTCCTCACCCATGATGTCTGCAAAAGTAGTACTCCAGCAGAGAATGCTATCATATTTGCTATGTGATCTGTATGGAACTCCTTATTGGACATACTTGAAAAAATTCCATCAAGTCCCTCATATTTCTTCTATTTCAACACCACGTAGGCAGATATATGCCAAATGTCAAAACGTGGAGCGGACATGAGCTTTGAGTTAGTTACTAGTCATTCCTGGACAGGGAGACTAGTTTTTGTAACGCCACAGTTTAATATGTTGAAAGTTCACGTTCGTCAGAAGAAATTCCTAGAAATATTCAGGGCTGGCATTTATAGCAAGCATTGGGTTTCCAATTGTGTGCTATTTATGTTAAATGGTGGGGTACGATGTTGTTTACTTAATACGGATAGCTGTGTGGCAAAAATCTGAAATTGAAATGTTCACAGTAGTTTGTGATTTCCGTTTATGTTATGCTCCTTTTTATGGTCAACATTCTCCTCAAGCGTTCTTCTTAGAGCCTGTGTAAATACACGTGTAATATATTTGGTTTCTGTTGGCAACTTGTAAATTATTTGAGAAATTGCAGACAACCAATAATGTTATATTTAAAACCATAAAATGATTAAAATTCAATTGAATTCAGATGGAGCGGCAGTATCACATTTTTGAAAATACTGGCTTTTATTTGGTTCATCTATGATTTTTAGAAGGGGAAGAAAGAAGGGAATAATTATCTGTAGCAGCAATTTTTAATTTTCTCTAAAACTTTCTCTGGATAATGTTTCCTCGTTTAGAATTCCTGCATACTAAAGAACTTTTAGAATTCCTGCATTCCTAACAACTTTTCTTTCCACCGTGGGACTCGTTGTGTATTGACTGAATCACAAGAAATGAATGAAAAGGCATTTTTATTCTTTGAAAAAAAAAAAAAAAATGTTAACATTTCTGTCAGGGAACAATATACATTAACAAATGTTTAAGTGAAAAAATACATATAAAAATGTACATTGTTTGCATAGCTTGGATATTTATAAAGAGGTTCTTTGTAATTCACACATGTAGAGTGCAATCTACATGCAAAACCAACGGACAGGAGACCCAAGGGTAGATCTCGTGCCAGATGGTTGGGTAACATTCATGAGCTTGGCTGGTCTCGTTTGGGGATCCAGTCGGATCAGTTGGAAACGGTTGCTTCTGACAGGACCTGCTGGAAGGTGTGTTTGAAGACTTTGCTCCCACGACCCTCTCAGGTATAAGTAGGCAAAGAAGAAGAGAAGTTATTTGTAATGCCAATCTTTTACTCATCGTGTGGAGCCGGCATCTAAATTTTGTACATGGGAAAACTGTTGTGGCTTATGCAAAAAAAAAAAAGAAAAAAATTCATTGAACTGTCCATGTTTGGAGTATATTAAATCTATGATCCTTTGTGCATAAATCTTTTATATTTCTGCTGATGCTGTTGTCCTTATTCCGATGCCTATTTTCTCTATTTTCCTAATTAATTATATCTAAAGACTATAAATTCCTGCTCGAAAGTGGAACGAATAAGAACCCAGTTTGAAGTTGTTTTATCATCTAAATTTCTTATCACATTCTATATTTAATAAACAGAACAATGACAACGATAGCATTGATGTCGATGATCTTGATGTTACATTTAGTGGAGAAGACTTAGAGGTATGTCAACAAATATACTTACTTCTCACGTGATTTTGCCTTTTAACTCTATCCTTATATGCAATAAGTCCAGAAAGGCTTATGTTGGCCATGGGCCCGTCATAGAGTCATAACAAGTATGCTCATGAACTGGGTATTATGGTTCTATCTGCAAGGTAAGTCCCAAAGGATACTCACAGGAACCTATGCACATTATTATTGGTTTAACAGTATCAGTAGAGCGTCAGACACCACGCTTTGCAGCATAGAGTTACGGGCCTTTATGGTCTGAGTTCAAATCCCACCGAGGTTAACTTTACCTTTCATCCTTACGGGGTCAACAAAATAAAGCACCAGTAACGTACTGGGGTCAATTTAATCGACTTTCCCCTCCCCCAAATTACTAGCCTTGTGCCTATTTTTTTTAAGGTTGCAACCAACATTTTAACAATGTTTGGAAGGATTAACCAAGTGTAATATTTACACAATCTGTTTAAAACAGAAGAGGAACACAGCTTATTACATGCAGAAAAATAAGCAGGCAGTGGATCCAGCCACATAACTGGGCAGATGGATGTATTGCATTTGCCATTGTTATGTTTGTTTTGCAGATGTTACACATGTATACATTGGGGTTAGAATTCGTCATAACATCTATAGCAGAAGGACTCTCATACACGGATAGATGATGGGTTCTCTTGCATCATCCCCTTATATTTATATCTTCTCAAAATGTTTAATCCGCCAATGAAGCTGACCCTTTCCCCCCCAAATGAAAAGTTTCCTTATGATGTATAACCATTTCTTACCAGATCAATCAAGGATATATTATTCACTATTGAAAATAAACTGAAAATAAAAATATTTATATTATCTCTATCAAAGTGCTACGTAGTGTTGGAAATTATATTGAACGTTTTAGGGACATTTACAGTATGATATGGTAATTGTTTATGTACGTGAATTCAGGTCCGAGTGCATGTTTTTGTCTCATACTTTTGAAGTATTTTTCTAATAATGTACTGCTGGTCTCTTTTGTTTTCCGGGCTAAACGAGAAATAGAGAGGTACATATTACTATAGTAAGTCTTAAGAGCATTGAATAATTGAA
Organism: Eledone cirrhosa; assembly: GCA_964016885.1. Taxonomy (NCBI): domain Eukaryota; kingdom Metazoa; phylum Mollusca; class Cephalopoda; order Octopoda; family Eledonidae; genus Eledone; species Eledone cirrhosa. The sequence continues at coordinate 122,416,882 of OZ024743.1, forward strand.
GCGTGCTCAATAGAGTAGATGTGGGTTGCCTGAAGAGCGAGTGTTAGACTTAACTTCAATTCCTGTCATCCACATTAAAGTACTGGTTTATTTCCTCTTACTTTATCTTCAAGAGATTGCCACTTCTTGATGAGATGAAAAAATGAATAAATAAGATGTTTGATTTCAAGTCATCTGTTCGAAATAAATATCAATAAAATTGAACTAGTATTAGACATGTATATTTAAAGTACTGTGTCAGAGATTACCAAAATACTTCTATGTTATTGGTTTAAATCTTACTAGAATCCACGCTGCAGTGACTGAGGAAACACAGAACTCTTTCTTGAAAACTAAGACAATCTTACACTTTAGTGGTTAGCATTAAGGGCTTAGTATATTCTAATAGAGAAAAAAAAAAGCTAAAATACTTTTTGATTTTAAGTATTATCTATTAGGCCACTGAATCTTATGCTACACAAAAGCAATATTTGATAAACTACGGACAAATAAACATTCTCAAGTAAAACCTTTAAAGCAGTAGGTATTATATACTTATTCAGTAATGGTAAGTTTATATAAGCTTCTCTCTATTACATGAAGATTCAAGATGAAAGCTAAATACCAAACAAAAGGTGATAAAAACAAAGGTTGCATCCTATTCCTTATGTATGTTTAAATGTCAATATTTACTTATAGTTCATTGATTATAGGTTTTTCTTGTCTAAAAACAGTATTGGATTGAACATCTTTGTTCTGACATTTTCACTTGGATTAAAATGTTTTACCAGCCAAATTGATCTTGCTATATGTTGCACGATGTTATTCTGAGCTATTTATTGCAGATGTTTGTGACCAGGTATTTTTCCTATCAACATTAAAAGATATAATTGTCCTCGGATATCTTTATTGTATCTCCATCAGCACTACAGATAGTTATTTTCACAAATGAGCTTAGTGTTTTTGCTGGCCCTCACGCCTAGGAAATAATGTGTAAATAGAAGTCTGTCACATGACAAGTAGAGAGTGAGTAAATGAGAAGTAAAATGTAAGTAATTGGAAAGATGATGTGTTCATCACCTTAGCTTGACTGGCAAACAAGAAAAGGGTGGGCAAGACGATGAAAATGAGAGTGCGTTGAAGCAAGCTTTCTTTTGCTTTAAGGACACGCAGTTTTACTATGATTGTAAAATATAGTCTGGAATAATTGAAATTACACGTCAATCTGTCAATGATTTACAAATAACATTGTAATATTTTAGCAAATATATTAACATTTTAGATTAAGTTTTTATGATTCTCACTAAATTGCTGACGATTACGGATCCCATCGATTTACCGTCAACAACATCTATGGAACGATGTCGAAGACATAATCGAAACATAAATTTCATTACCGAACACTTCCGTTCTTTAAATACTTTCTTTGTTGCATGTCAAGATTACATTAAAAAAGTCAATAAGGATAATTGACACGAAAAGCCACTCGGAAATGTAGATTGAAATATTGTCAAATACATCACCAACAATTCGACGAGATTATTGACACCCTATGAAGACAAAACTAAATTACTTTGGAAAAAGTGTCAAGCATTAATAAAGTTGCTGGTGTGTTGCGTCATATCAAAGGTATTCATCGCCGTTAGTATGTATGTATTTATATTGAAACAACAAACATATTCAATAATGAAACTATCATATTTACATTCCCGATTATATCTTCGATATCCTATAGTTAGATGGCATTAAATGAATGGGACCTGTATTCACCAATAGTGCCAACCATTGTGTAAACCATTAAAGTATATTATAAAAAGGCTATCACTTTCGATATAACTATGATTATAAATAGTTTTGACACTATTTTTAGTGAGCAGCATGCACTATCACACTTACGAATTATTAGTTTAGGTCTTTTAAATAAAAGTAAATTAAATTACTATTAAATACAAAATGTGAATTATTTTGGTAAGACATTTATCAATAGTTGTATGGATGCGCCATTATCTATAATTAAAACTGTCAGCATTTTTAATAGTATTTGGCCAAACATCGAAATTAACTTATATTAACACAAAAACATTAAAACAATATATTTATTACTGAAAGTTAAAATATACATTTATAAAGAGTAAACACCATATTTTAATTACAGTTTAATACTTGAAAATGTCTGTTCCAGAAAATAAATAAATTTATAGATGTACCATACATTTATATAATGATCATTTGGTGTTTGTTTTCAGACAGGAATTCATAAATGTTAATATATTTTTCAATAAATATTCATCCCGTTAGATAATAGATATAAACTGTGTTTTACTGATCAGTTATGCGGCTCAGACTATTCAAGCTGTTTAGTTTATATTTTAGTAACTTTAGTAGAATTTATCTCAACGAATAACACGAGAAGTGAGCATTAATCAGTTTGAATGGCCTACTGCTTCATTTTTTTTTCAACAATTTCACTTATGATTAAATAGTATTTCGTATTTAAATGATAAATATGTACAGTTTTAGATATTCCACAAGAAGCATTGTTTATTATAAGTTTAAAATGAAAATTGCAATTTCATGAAAAGGAACAACTAGATTTGTATGGACACTATGAATTTGAAACATGTTATATCATCATACAATAGGAATCTGCTGTTTAGTTAGAAGTCAACTTCCAGGAGACTGATAAATCAAAGGTGTTCTAGCCTTTTACGCTATCTCTAAGGTTACATAGCATGAAGTTGAAGAGAATTGTTTCTGCTATTTCTTGATCGAGCAATTACATCACAGCTCCACTGTTGGCTGATGTGAGGATAAAGTTTTGTTTTTGTGTGTAGGCCTATGTAAATGGATAAGTTAATGGTGTTAATAAGTTAAAGCCCGCTATAGCAAGAAAAGGATGAAAGGGATTGAGCTGCATTTCTGAAGCTAAGGATTGAGATAGAATTAAATATACTGGTGAAGTGGAGAGTAGGAAAGTATTAGAATAAGACGAATATCAAAATGCTACGCAGAAAATCGCTTCAGTAAAATGTAATATCATAATGCCAATGATTACTGTCAGTGGATCAATTCTATACCGTTCGAATATAAATGATCAATCAATATCAGGGAAGTCATTGCTGATATACATAACCTTTAAGACGTAGGTTTCTCAGAAATAGGTTAACCTTTGTGTTCTACCTTAGGATAACATCGATATTTTAATACAAAATTACATATTAACCTTGTTCTATGGAACTGCCAGAATAAATCTGAACGATCTTAGCTTGACACCGCTGGGATTTCTCCTATAACAAACGTACATTCTAATTCCATTTGAATATAAGAAGCTTTTGTATAGGAAATGTTTCTGAGAATATGGGAAAATTATATGTAGTATAAAACAGGATACACTGTAATTAGAAGAAATACAATACTTCCACTGAGAATTTCTCATGATATAAGGAAAAGATGGTTTTGAATAAACAGTAAAAATACAATCAAGGCAGTAAAAATATAATCAACTACTACAACACCAAAGTTAAGAAATATTTAATTAACGGGCAAATATAACTAAAATATTGATAAAGAAAATATATAGCAATCCTGAAATGTAAATCGTGGCCAAGGTTTAATTTCCCCGACAAGCATTAAAAAAAAAAAAAAAAAAGATTTTGTTCTATACTCAAATTGTTTATATATATATATATATATAAAGAATGGGACCAGGTGCAGTGGTAAAGTAATCCATTGTTTTATGAGCGTTTCAGTCAGAGGGCACAATTATCTATGTGCAGGCTAATTGAAGGCAGTGAGACACATTCATATAGCCTTACATATATTCTGCCGCCTATATTCAGAAAATCCTTTTTGAGGCTAATGGTATAGAGTTGCATAGTTGCCATCGATAATTTTGTCCATTGAAACGATCATAAAACAATGGATTAACTAACTAATGTATATTGTCTTATCCTTTCATTTTTTATTATATATGTGAATCTATAATTCCGAATATTCATACTGTAATGAAATATTATTTTTCCACAAAAACAGCTCATCAAGCTCCGGTTGCCGCAATTTAGAAAAAACAAGTTCCAGTAACAGGGAAAGAACTAATTAACTAGTAAACCTATAATTACTTATGTAGCTACATATAAAGTTACTGCAACAATCAACAACACTGCCTTGGACTCAACGCATGTGAGCCTCACAAATACCGTTGTGGTAACAGTAGGAAAGTTAAGGATACACTCGCTCTCTTTTCGGCATAGAGTAGGAGTATTACTTTCTATGCTAGTCACCATTGTGACTTCTGGAATGGGCGGTGAATTGGCAGTATCAGTAGAGGGCTGGACGCCATGCTTTCTAGCATAGTTAAGTCCCTTTACAGTCTGAGTTCAAATCCCGCCGAGGTCAACTTTGCCTTTCATCCTTACGGGGTCGATAAAATAAAGTACCAGTAATGTACTGGGTAATTGCTGACCTTGTGTCTAAAGTAGAAACAATTATGACTTCTGGTGTCCTCGGACTATTGTTTATCCGCCAAATCAGGATTCTGGTATCACACCTAAGAGACAAGCCACGAGAGGTGGATGGATGATGTAGTAGGTGTCCCTGGCTGTCCTCCTTGGCAACGCATTTGTTATCTTGTCTGCGAAGCGCACCCGAGATATTCAGTCCAGCCGAAATGTTAAAACATGCATAAGATTGGTGGCTTGGCAGAATAGTTAGTGCAACGGATGAAATGTATTGAAGTAATTCGTTAAGACCGTCATATTCTGGTTTCCTATCCTGCCGACGTCAACTATGCATTTCATTCCTCCGGGCTCAATAAAATATAGTACCAGTAAAGTACTGAGGTCGCCACAATCGACTTCCCGCTTCCTCACAAAATTGTTGGCCTTGTGCCTAAATTAGAGATCAGTATTGCACACACATCATTCAACAATTTCAACAACTACAATCAACAATGTTATATCAGGAGAGGAGGATGCAAAGTTTCTAAGTGTATTAGTGGTATAAACGATACGGCCTTGAATAGCTTTCCGTAAATATATTCTTGCATTACAGCACACATCATTACTACTATTCCTATTAACTCACCAACAACTATGCCTTCCTACTACCATCCTATCCCCCAATGGTATGGTCTGAGAAGACCAGATACCTGTCTTAACGCTGTTTAATGTATTTAGCTAGGGTATTAGAAGATAAAGATGTAGCAATACAGAGAATCTAATGAGCAGTTTATCTTTAAGTCCATTGAGATACTTTAATTATTCTCGCTCTGTACAATTCTGAATGATTATTATTTACCAAATTGTGAAACCATGAAACCAATAGTTACTTTTTCAATCGAAAAATATGCATATTTCGAAAAGTGTCACTAGCTGTCAAATAACTGAATAAATAAATAACTCATGACTTATTTCAAAATGTAGTAGAGGAATAGCTGCATTAAGAAATTCGGTTCTCAATTGCGTTCGATCCAACTGCACAGCACCTTCCACAAATATATCTACCGTAGCTTCGAGTCAACTAAAACATTATGAATGAAATATCTTAATCAAAGGCACCGTGGGATAATCGTCCTTCGTCCTATCGTTATATAAAAAGAATATTTCTAGCGTTGAACCGGAATGCCGAGAACAATTATAGATAGTTGTCAAGATTTGTAATTTCAATTTAAAACCACATAAAGTGTTGATCAAGACACTATCCTATTCAGCTTTAGTTCTGAATAATTTTCAAACTGAAGGATACAATGAAACATTCCTCCAGGAAATATATTCATGTCAATGTCTTCCGTCAATATTTGTTAAGTTAGGAATAAATTATCCAAGCAAAGAATCCCCCACTACTCTGTATTCTTAGTTTATTCTATTATGCCATTGCACGAAGTGACAGTTGCCAATATCCTTGAAACATAGATTGGACAGAAGTTTCATTTTTATTCAGAATACTTCACAGTATCTACCAAAAATATTTTCAGTACCACTTATTGCTGATCTAATGATATTAAAGTACAAGATATTTAAAGATATACAAACACTGAAAAAACAAACAAGAAAAGTGATTCTATGGCAGGAACGACAGTTCTACTAGTGTTATGGCACTCAACCTTTCTCTTATTTTTTTTTGCCTTTGTATTGGGTTGATTGGCAGAGTTCAAATCCTGTCGAGGTCAACTTTACCTTTTAGCTTTCTGAAGATGATAAAATAAAGTTCTAGCCAAGTACTGGAGTCGTTATAATCGAAATTATAATACTGCGATACGGTCAACGTATGTAACAATTTACTATGAAATGAAATCGAAAACTATCATACACAAAACTTACATTTACATAATTGGCTGATGAAAAGTTTAAAGCAGAGGTTCTCAAATCTTTTGGGCCACCACCCTCTTCATGGCCACGTAATACCCTTAGCGACCGCACCCCTATTTCCAGAGAGACCCGCCTACCCGCAAGTTGTAAATAATATATGTTAAATTAAATCGTGGACCTTCTTAATCTCCCCCCGCGGGGTGGTAGTGCCAACTTTGAGAACCTCTGGTTTAAAGCTTGCATACATCATATGCTTAGAATCAACAGCTCTAGGGCAACAACACTGCTGGGGGCATGGTTTCAAGTCCAAACATATGCATTTTTCTCCGATAAAGAAATATGGGTGTAGTACAGTGTTAAAGCATTAACAGTAGTAGTAGGGGAATAGTTATTTTCATCTTAATGCCAGTTTGAAAAAAGATCTTTCTAAATCTGTACTTTGAACATTACCTATGTGGATTTACATAATCTTCAGCATCAAGCACTAAATGAAAATTAAAATTTCAAAATAGTATTGTATGGTTTTCTAAACTTCCAACAGACATAGTTTTCGAAAAAAACAAAGAAACAACAAAACAAAATTAAAGAAACTAAACTGGAATTTTTATGAATTTTAGTTTTCAAGAATTCCCCGAATATTATAAAAGGATCGGCTGAAAATGTCATGGGCTGACCAAGCTACTCTCATGGAATGCCCAAATGTTTATTTTTCAACATAATCCCTAGAAAGAAACAGTGCAGTTATTAATAAGAGTTGAAATTAATACATGCAAGATCACCACTCCTTAGCCCATGAACTCTTTAGCCAATCCTCTATATAATATGATATAATTCACACAAATCATAAAAGCTAGGTATAAAAATAATGTAGCAATGAATAAATGTTTAAATGTTATAGTATCTTGGGCCAATTGGTTGTTTGAATCTGGAGAGGATCTCCATCTAATGAGTTAATGTTTGTAAACGACTAAAGAAGTGTTACCCATTCTTCAGGAACAATCTAGCAATATACTATATCGAAATAAATAATTTTAGATAATAGATCTGGTAGAAATGCAGGGAGATTGTCAAGTCGAAGGTAATTCACGAACAGTGCGGTATTCGCCCTGGATGCAGTACAATCAACCAAATATTCACACTGTAGCAAGTGGAAAAGTTCAAGTATTTCGGGGCTGTAATGACGAGTGACAGAAGGCAGCTGAAATAAATGCAAGAATTACTGGAGCTTGTACAGTCATTTTCCATCTTCAGCATTCTGTAATCAGAAGAAGGGACGTAGGTATAAAAGCCAAACTCACTATCTTCAACTCGGTATTCGTGCCAACCCTTACCTATGGTAATGACCGGAAGAGTACAATCGCGAATACAATCGGCTGAAATGGGGTACCTCTGAGGGGTCTTTGGCGTAACGTTACTCGATAGAGTGCATAGCTCGGAGATCAGAGAGTCACTACTTCTCCGAAATAAAAGATCACAGCTCCGATACTATGGGCATAACGTTAGAATATCAGAGGAGGAAAAAAAAAAAAAAAAAAAAAAAAAAAAATTACTTCACAGATTTTACGTGCAAATTGAACCGAAAGGAGACCCATGGGTAGACCGCGAGAATGATAACATCCATGAGCTCCGTTGTTCTTACTTGGGGAACCAGCCGGATCAGTTGGGGTGATTGTTTCTGCCATGAAGAAGTGTTTGAGTACTGCTAGAGGAAGTGTTTGAGTACTGCTACCACGATCCTCTCAAAACGAAGAGATAGATAAAACAAAAGAAAATGGGCTTAACATATTCTCATCTATTAAACAAGCTATGTATCTTTCGACATAGAAGACTGAAGTTCTGAGTAATTATGAATATCTATAATACTTGATTTTATAGGTTTTTTCAAAAATGTACATTGAAATAAAAACAATCAACTTGTTCTCCACGAACTATGTTTTAAACCGAATAGAATAAATTTGAATATATCGCAAATCTATGTTTTTCTACTTGTCACAAAGTTCACATTTGGATGTTATGCTTTCAACAAATCTTAATTATATTTAAAACCCAACACTCAAATGTGAACGCATAATCGAAAGCTAACAATGACTCAATGTTATGAAGTTCAATAAATTTATGCAACAAAATAGAAGTAAAAAGATTTTTTTTTATTAAACGATGAATTTCAACGGATCTCGTTCGTAAATGATAATTTTTACTCATGGCCCAGGATATACGAATCAACCGCCTATGGTTATTTTGTTTTAGTCCATCGGAATTTATCTCGGTGTAGAGTAAAGTTCAATTGTACTAATATATTAAATTAATAGAGACGTTCGTTCCAAATATGTATTTGTGTCAAACATTAAATCCTGTCCCAAGAATTTATTTTATGCTTAAGCTAATCATATGCTTCCTAACAGTTATGCAATTTAATCTAAGAAAGTGTTCATTATAATTGCATCGCATTTCTAATTTCTATGGAAGAATAAAGACCATATTGTAATGTAAAACAGGAAAAGTCTCCATCTTGTTAATTCTTGCTGACTGCGAGTTAAAGATAAAAATGCATCCATCATTGATGACGGATTTAGAACGTCAATTACATTACACGAACAATTAATATTGTAGAATTTATTTCATCATTGATAAATATGTAGTTTTAATTAAATCTCCTGACATGTTACATTTATCACTTTAGTTCAAAATTAAAAGCTGACGAGATTTTACTCAGTTTTGTGTAGTCATGATAAATTGCATCCAATATTTGTCTTTGGTACTTTAGAAATGTAGTAAAAGTAAATTTAGTATTACGTTTATCTGAAAACCATCCGTCCACAAATATATGGCTATTGGTGGGAATACTTTGATTGATTCGTTTGTATCAACTACAAAACATGAACAAGATACTTTTGAAATAACCGCTGTATTTTAATGAAAAGGTAAGGCTTTTAAACAATCAGGTCCTAAGATACAGAAAAGCGTTCATCTAAAGTAAGTGTAATTGTATTTAAAATGTTTTCATATATTCGCAAAGATTCAAGAGCCTCTGATGCTGATGCTATGCGCTTAATTGTTTTCAAGTATTGCCCTTAATAATTCACATTCCCCATGTTCTTTTGTTTAAATAAATTAGTCTAGATGGAAATAGCAGTGGCCTCTTTTCAAGGCTTCCAAACATTGAGTAAGGAAAGGGGAGAGGTAATATTATTCTGAAAACAGAACTCGAATTCATGCAACACGGTGGACACCGCTAAAGGCCTCCAAGGGTTAGGTTAACCGTTACACAGCTGTAATGTACTAAATTCTTACATTGAGTTATTCATCTGCAGAAAATGTACTTTATTTTAAAGGTGTCCACAGAAAATATCCAAATACCTTAAGTAATATCTCCTCTCTTCTACTATAAAGGCCGTCTGTACTTGGTATCCGATTCGCTTTAAAACTACCCGTTGAACAAATTCCTACCACTAACTAATTGTCGTTTGCCCTTATAAACATTAGCAAAAACAATGCTGCTGAACATTGTTTAAGCAAAGCCTTCGACCATGTTTGAAATGAAAACAACCTTGCTGAGTTGACCACGTATGTGATATTTCTTGTATCGAATTGTATTTCTTGAATCAGAAGCTTTGTCAGATCATAAATATTACAGTAGGCATAGATGAGGCTTCTCCAGACATTCTATCAATTATTGTATCATTCAGCCTCCCAAAATCACAGACCTTATAAATCCTTAAACAGGAACATGCCAACCTAATTTCTATGAACAAAGATAGACATAGCACATTTTTTTAAACTCGTACAATGCATTACATTTATTCCATATTCGTCTTAGGATCCAGGCAATACTTCCGCTCTAAGTAGTCTGACCATTTAAAATGTTAAAGTAAAACCCCGCTTGATGTATCACTCACATCTAGGACAAGGCCGCTGCTTTACGACCCCCCCCCCCCCTCACCTCCACAGAAAAAGACAAACAAAACGGTTTCACTGAGTGGCTCAAATATGACCAGTCTACTTTGATTACGTTTACCACTAACAGCTGTAAACCCATTACAAGTTGTTCCCCCCCCCCCTACCTATTCTAGTTCACTTCTCTTTCTGCAAACATTTAGTATGAGGAACCCTTTTTTCAAGGAGCAACGTTTCTCTGTAAAGAAGGATCTAGAGATGCTTAAAGTGAACATCAACCACATCAATCACAACAGGGGGGGGGGGGGGTTAGCAGTGATCAAACATTTATAAGCTATGTTTTAATATAGAGCGCCCAAAATATTGTTTGTGCAGTCATATGACTTAGAAAGCAATTAAGAAAAAATAAAAATGATTTGAAAAGTCATTTAAAAGAAATATCTCCACATGCACTATCATAATTCAAAGAAATGTGATATCAAATTTCAATGAACAGCTAAATAGAAAATCTTCCGGTTTACAAAGTTGCCTCTATCATAATTATCACATAAGGGCGTTCACTTATTTCACTTGAAGTTTCACCGTTAGAGCACTAATCACGAGTATATAGTTGGATATATGCGATGCTGATTGATATATATCTAATAGCACAAGTTGGTGCTGAAAAATGCAGTTAGTGGATTTGCGTTGGTGCAAATTTAAACTAACTTATTAGAATTAGTTCAAAATGTATTTTAAAAAAAGTCAATGGAAGGTTAAAATGCACTGAACAGTTTCACTAAACGTCTTTTCAATGAGTAAAAATTAAAAGAAAATTAGAATTACACACCGACATACTCAATTATTTTAAACTCCACGTCCGTCCATACGTTTCCTTCGTACCAAATGAGTTACATTGTCAATGTTGGTTATTTAGATTGTTTACCTGTATAAAAACTGGAAATTGTAGTATAAATATAAAACATTTCTAGATTTTAAAGGCTATTCAGTTAGAGTCTGGTATGTTGATTGCTTTTCTATTATATATTTACATGTCAAGAAGTAGAAACTAAATCGGAAAATCATTTCAGGATTATATTTTCAAAGTAGAAATAATTGCCACTATTTCCGATTTTAAGCTATTCAAATAATTCCTTTTCAACGGAAATTCTATGAAATAGTATTAATATCCTGGAGTAAACAGTATGATATCTATACTCAAGAATCCAAAACCTAAATTAAACAAAATACCGGCTCGATTTTATCAATATTACATTAGAATTACAAAAATATTGCGCTTAAACATACAATTTCAAATCCAATTCTATTTATACTTAATAAACACAAGACAACATGCAATTTAACTTCAAATTTAATAGGACTAGAGTTGGTTTTTATAGAGTACATACGAAAATCGCAGTTTAGATTGTTTGACAATACACAGTATTTGTGTAACACTTTTAATCAAATTTCATCTTTAAATTATTTATGGCTGCACAACGAATTAAGTAGTCTTTTTTTCTATTATATCTCTAAGATTCTCATAAAAGCCAACAAGTGAAGTGGGCATTGCTGTATCAACAAATTCTGTAGGCAGCATACCTCGAAGCTCGAGCTGTATAAAGCTTAACAAATTTGTTCTGTTTGCATCTGCAGGAACTTTCAAACACACCAAAGCACAGGGGTGATCGAAACCACGGACAAAGTCCGGGTATGGTGGACATCCAGAGTACTCAGTGCTAACGGAACATGTGGCTATGAATTTATCATTTTCCACATTACACGTAAGATCCACGAAGTCTCTTGGGGACACGAGATTTATTTGTTCAGTCCCAGTGTACATTCGTACTATTTTCAGATCAGAACTTAGCACTTCTAGACACTCGATTCCAGCCATTCTTTTATCCCATTGAAGACGAAGAGAATTTGGTGACGGATCTAAATATTGAAATACAGTGTCAGGAGAAGCACCAATCGCACCTTCAGCTTTGTATAAGTTACCATTAAATTCTGTTGATTTACGGGAAGATACGACAACATTAGATTTATCCACAATAACTTTCCATCCACTGTCATCTGCAATATAATCCTTTATTGTAGCAAGTAATGATTTGGCGAGGTTTTGGTAAACTTCCTTTGCCATGGTGAAGAGCTGAAAATAAATGTTTAATTTCATAAAAAGTAGCACTTTGTTTTTTAATTCAAAATAATTTTACGAAGAAGAAATTGTAAATCAAGAATGAAAGAATTTAATAACGATATTTTGTTTTTGTTAGATCTATTAAAAAACCAAAAAAAAAAACCGTGTAATAGAATGCTGTATACTAAGTTGAAGTAAAACTGGAACATACATAAAATCACTAAAAATTGTTTAAAAAAAAAAAAAAAAAAAAAAGAAAGACTTCTCTACTTATAAATATTTTTACTTTTGGCACATGGCCAGCAATTTGCAAGGAATGCAAAAGTAGATTAAAGGTCAGTAACTATATGCTGCAAAGCATGTTGTCCGACATTAATCCACTACTCATAAACAATAACACCTGCGGAACTTACCTAGACGAATCTGCCTACCGATAACTCCGAATATTGCCAACTAATCTTTAATCCCCATTTATATACATATGTGGGGGGTGTGTATCCGCGTGCGTGTATGCGCGGTCGCACGTGTATGCAAATGTGATTTTTAAAAAAGGTTGCCAAATACATTAAAGTGAATAGAACAATATAAGCGTTATCATTTTACGATCAAATCTTTTCAGGGGTCAATATATAACGAAGCATTTAACCAAATGATTTCTACCCGAGATATATAATTCATTTTTCTTTTAGTTATATATCTGGGGTGGAAATCATATGATTACATATGTTACTCTAGTGAACAAAAGCAATTAGTAGAACACAAGATTCATTGTCGTTATAAATATGATGCAAATGTTTTCTAAAATAAAACTAAGTTTCTGAAAATACCTCCTATTAGAATAGTTACATGGTAATACAAAAAATTGTAGTGAATGTTTCTGGTCTCCCAGAAAGATTTCAATGTAAATTCTAATGCGGGGTTAGAAAGAAAAAGTCTCTACACTGGTAGGAAAATTGTGATTAGATACATCAAGAGTTTTGAGGTAGAAAAAAGTGTAACTGGTAAAATTTTAAAAACATATTTTAGTGACATCAATTAGATTTAGGAAGAAGATATAATCTTTAACGATTCTTAGCCTGGACGGTTGCATTGGCGTTTCGAAAGGATTAATCGGAATCCAATCTGGATTACTGGTGATGAGGCGGGTAATATTATGTGTAGCAATTTGTGTTTTCCAAATGTGAAGTAAAGACGTTTTTCTCATTTGGAAGAATCTCTAAGGAAACAGAAGATATTTTAAGAAAATTGAAATTCTTTTTTTCTTATGAATGGCGAAGAAATACTTTAAAATTCTTAGTGATTTTGTGACAGCTTCAGTGAATATTTTCTAGCTTCTGGTTCAAAAGTTTCTGATTTGGTCTAAGCACAAATCAGAAATATTTTACTTTTATTTATTTTTAAGTATTTACTATCCTAAACCGCCCAAAACTTCGCTATCACGCTGGAATATAAAGTTATCTAAATGACAAAAAATATATGTAAAGGATACCGAGAAATATAGTTTAGTCTACTTTTATGGAGTGTTGTTGTTCTATTAAGTTTTGTAGTTGTTCAGTCACAAATTATACCTGATCAATCCTGCATAAAATGAGGGCTTTCCATCCATAACTATATCAGTTAGATCTGCATATTAGCAGATCCCCTGATCAGCCAGATTTGCATATAAGCGATTAATGACCGGCTTTGCCATATAACAAAAAGGTATCGCTCTACATGGCTGAGTACAATAAATGTAATCTGCGTTTTTTGAATATTAGTCGCTCATATACATGAAACTGACTGGCCTATCTGCTGATATGCAAACCTGACTGAGCAGTGGATCTGCTAATATGCAGATCTGACTGATCAGACAGCCTGCTAATATGCAAATAAGGCCGATCAGTCACTCTATATTTTAGAAAATATCATATATTTTCACTAGTTCTGACAGTTGGCAGGTGAACAGTAAACTGCACTGATGAAGGCTAATCACCCAGAAACATTAGTATCTGCAGTTCTGTCTATATGCCAACACAACAAGAGCAAGAATGAGGGGCTCATTCTACTGACATGGCTTAAAAGAGACTTGTTTGAATAATTGCAAACGAATCCAATATTATTATTAATATTCGAAAAACTCAGATTACATTTATTGTATTCAATCATGTAGAGCGATAACTTTATATATATATATATATATATATATATATATATATATATATATATATATATATATATATATATATATATATATATATGATAATAAGGGCGCTGCGGAGTTGCAAATGGGTTACATATATATATATATATATATATTATGGAATGCTGTTCGCTTTTCGCTGCAGTGTTTTCTATACACTTTCATTTATATATATATATATATATATATATATATATATATATATATATATATATATATATATATATATATGCGCGCGCACACACACACACACACACACACACACACACACATATATATATATATAAATTCACATAGAGAGAGAAGGTGGTTCTAAGAGAGTATATTGAGAGAGAGGAGACAGAGAAAGAGAATGGAAGAGAGAGAAAGAGTGAGAGGTGGTGTTGTTGTGTATATATATATATATGTGTGAGTTTGTGTGTATATGTATATGCGTGCATCTATGGCCAGTGTATATAGATCACAGACACCCATATATATATATATATATACACACACACACACATACATATATATATGTATACACATACATTTATATATATATATACATACACATACGTATATATATCGACCTTCCAGTTTTATTTTACATTATATACATGCCTGTGTATATTTTAATTATTTAAAAATTATTTTTAAGTGAACATGATTTTAAAAAAAATAATTTTAAGTGAACGTGACCCAACAGGTCACGGGTGATCTAGTATATATATATATATAAATATATCGTATCTCTCTCCACCTTCGGTCACGAATAGCCATGGTTTTTGCACCTAGATAGAAAGTTCCCCGCCATGACACAGTCGTGTATGCATGCCTGACCCCCCCCTCTCTCCACGTCACCGATCAACTCATTTCTACAGCCGAGTGAACAGGAGTAACATGAAATAAAGTGTTTTGTACACTATATACCTACATATTTGGGAGGGAGGAGTTGTGTGGTTATTGTTGATACAATATATTAGGGGGTTATTGAGTACACTTTTAAGAAATGTTAGAGACAAGAGATGGAGGGGGGGGGGGAGAGAAAGTGAAAGAAAAGAGGGAGAGAGAGAAAGAAGCTAATAATTCAATAATATCAATAATATCAATAATATCATCATTGATGAGGATAGAAACGGTAGTATACTGCAACATATCTCAACTCTCTATGGTGTATGTTCAAATCCTCTTGCCGATAACTACCTGTAATATACTTGTTCAATTGAATCGACTATACCCATCTTTCGAAATGTATAACATTTTGCTAAAAAATCAATAAATATTATGAAAACATTTATTTTTGATACAACAATTCTTCTATGTTTGTATGATTATAATTGGTAATATTCAGTTACTTTCTTATTGATTCGATTCTCTTTCATGTAGCAAATATATTACAGATAAACGATAATAAATATAGTATTTATCCATGACATTTGCTCATATGATAAATAAGGCTTTGTTCTTTGTAGCGTAGCTTTGAAGCCAAGCAATATTTCACGTTGAGTTCGATTGTTTCCCATTCACAAGAGGGCAGTTATGTTGAAATACAATAATGATAGTGAGTGATATTATTGAACAGTTACCCTTTCGTTCATACTTGCAATTATTATCAGTTATATTTTTGATATTACCAGGGAAAAAATATAAACATGCATTGGCACTCTGTATTTCCTTTGCAGATCGTTCATCCTTTCTTGTGTTAAGTATCATATTAGTATATTATTACCAGTGTGTTGATAATGCAGATTTAAAATCGAAATCCCTAATATATCTCTGCAAAGAATGATAATGAAAGTTTATGTAAATTTTGCACTTTACATTTCATCGATTCAATAGAATGTTGGAATCAATAAGGATTGTTTAAATTATTTAATAATTGATTCGAATTTATATTTTTAAAAATCTTAAACTGATTTATTATTCTCATTATCGATCTAACTCCACATTAAATCTTAATTTTTAAAAATCAGTGTACAAATATCCGATATATTTCACAAACTGACCTAACATAATTAAATCATTAAATTTTATATTTATTAGACGAAATGATCTGTAAAATATTCTATAGGAAAAGTTGTTTATGTATCAAGTTTATTAAATGTATATTCAATCCAGAGTACCACCTAATAAGTGCATTCAATACTTTAAGTTATTACCTTTGGATATGAGGAAAGAGTGTTGTTGTTTGCATAATCATAACCATCTACGGAGGATTTGTAAATTCTAGACATGTTTGGTATTTGATTCCGCAAGATGCACGCTTGCACGGAACTGCTTCGGTGCAAATATCAAGTTGGATTGAAAGGGAAAGTTTGACCCAAATATCTAAGTGTGTGTAGAGAATACAAGATCCGCATCATCAGAGGAAAAATAAGGTAGACAAGAACTGGAATAGCTAGTCTAACCCAGAAATTGGCTGAGAGGAAGCTATCCCTGAAAGGTCGGACAGAGGTCGTGAAGGACTACATCGCACCTGTCAATTATTACTCCAGTTCACTAGACCGAGGTGTCTGCCGTTCCAGAAGGTTCATTTGATATCAATACCTACTGTCGTGGCTGATGATACACAGACATGTGCCAAAGCTGTGATCGCCGATATTCAAACGCATTTCCCCCGCGCTTGCCTTTTTGATAGAGCTGCAGTCCTTGTTCAAGCGAAGAGCAATAAGGGACACTTGACAATTGGTATGTCATTATGTGCTCTCAGCCTTCTATCATTGTGATCGGTGAAGCTTCACTTTGTCGTTCTATAGGGAATTACTGGTAGGTAGAAGTGACGATGTTCCCTGGGAGATTTTAGGCATCAAGAAAAATCAACTGGCTAGTCTTTTCCAGAGGACTTGTGGGGTTATGTTGAATAGCTGCTATCACATGTAGGACAGATCTGATTCTCAGCTGAGTCCATTGTGAAGATCTCTCTGCTACTTGTTTTTGCCAGGGAGGTGGGAGGTTTTTATTTGTCTGGTAGCCCTGGCAAAAGAGGTTGTGTTGGTGGAGGAAATGGAAAAGGCTGAAGACAAACATTCTCCTCTTTGGTCAAGCTCTCATCAACGTTTTCAAGTTTCACTTGAAAAGGAAATTGAAGATAGATAGATAGAAGTCCTAGATGAAAGTTGCTAATTGGCCAATTTAACAGGTATGCTTTGAGTATGCACCTATAAATTGAGAAAGACAACTAGAAAGAACTTGCCTTAGTAACCAGGTTGACCATGGCTTTTGTGAAGTTTTTCCACGAGAAACCATTGGAAGTTTTACCTCTGCCCCACCCCCTCCACAATAAGTCCTGCGGAATGCAGTCACATACCTTTTAGAGATTCGCAAACAAACACACCTTTTAGTGTAATAGAGATTTCACGAAGAATTGATCTGTATTCAGATTCTGTTTGGCACACAAAATTGCGCCATCAACAGAGACCTTCTCTTCAGGCTAAGCTTCAAAATAAAAAATCCTCTCTCTTAATGGGAGAGCTATTCTGTTAGAGAACAGGTCGCAGGTGGTAGATAGTGATACGATCATCAAATTTTACAACTTGTTAGAAATACGATCAATATTTTCTACTCACTCATTACATTGATGCAATTATTTTATGAAGCGGTGCAATAAATATGCTTTGACTGAAATTGTATTTAGTACTTGATATTGAGCAGCAAGAAACAAACATTCTGTTTTCTTTTTTTTTTAACCACCACTTCAGAACCACTTCCACGATGATTCCTTGTTTTTCACATTTTTAGATTCTCTGTGGAATTTTCTATGTAACTGCATTTCTTCCACACGTTATTTTGCTTTGTTACATATCCTCTTTATATCCAACCGCAGTAAACTCCAATCCTATTATTATATATTTACGTAGTAGTTCCTTATATTTCGTAAGGTATTAGGTTATTGACATCTGCTTTCAATCTACACAGTCAGAAAAGTTAACAATCCCTTTACTTCCAGTATCCCTTTTCCTGTATAAACGACTGAAATTTGCCTTCGGATGAAGAATTTTATGTATAGTTAATTTGTTTTTAAATCGTTTTCCTGTCTAATACACCCTTCATCTTTCGTCCAATTCACTGTTCCAACACTATAACGGATGACAGCAACCACCTATGTGTTGATCGTATTTATCAAATTCATTGAATTACGCTTGGACATTCAAACATTAACTTTACAAATATATTGTTCTCACCTTTTCATTGTGCACGATATTATCAAATTCCAGTACGCCAAGGCATTTGTATCCATTGTCATCAGGTTTTAAACTTCGTTATTCCGATAAAACTATTCCTGTTTGGCTTCATTCCCTATATTCACGACTAAAGTCGTATTGTTATACACCCAACTCTTTCTAAAATCACTGCAAATCAATGTTACAGTTTTAATAAGTGAATTGATCACTTTCTCTGATTCTAAGAATGACATTATGTCATTTATGAAGAATAGATGTTCCAGGGAAGATGTACTTCTTTCTACTTTATAGCTTATGTTGACCTCTCACAGCAAATAACAAAGAGACACTTCTCACTAATGGCTGCACTTCCTAACGATTTCTTGTTTACTATGAAGTTCGTTTTCTGGAGTTTCATTCTAACACTGAAGATATTGATGAGATTTACTGTAATACCAAACATTATATGGAAGTGTAAAATCCAAGAATTGGGTACCAAGTTATTTTAAAGTCGATCCACGGCATGAGTATAGTAGTTTGTTATCACTTGTAGTTCTTCATTACCATTTTGGTTCCGATTAGATGATCATTGGTACCTTTGGGTGTTATCTTCTCCCCTTTTCGTCAACAGGTAGTAGTTTGTTATACATACATGTTCTTATGTTTCCTCAGTAAAAATTCCAATTAGTAATTAACATAATTGATTAGTGCTGCGGAAGCTGAGACACTCGTCCTCTCAAAGAAGCGTGTGCAGTGCACTCTACATGTGAATAGAGTTCCACTGAAGCAGGTAGAGAAGTTCAAGTATCTCGGAGCCGTGTTCATGAGTGATGCAAGCCAGGAGGCTAAATTAAGTGCAAGAATTGCAGGAGCTGGTGCCAACCCTTATCTATGGTAATGAATCTTGGGCAATAACCGAAAGAATACGATCGCGAACACGACCATCTCAGAAAGATGTGGATGAAGAAGATTAGCGCAGCTTCTTGTGCGATAATATTCTGCTTCGTTTCCTTTCGTTGCATGTTGCATAAATACAGTTATTCTTCTCTAAATCATCCAATCCGGTACACTTCCTTGCACTGCACATGTGTGTGGGTTTCAGGAGATTCATTCAAAATGCTGGGATCACACCCGTTCTTAGACGAATATGAAAAGTTGACGGGAGCAAAAATCAACCTAGATAAGTCGGTAGGTTTGCGGCTTGGTATCTGGAGAGGCAAATCCATGCCATTAATTAGCGTCGCCGGACGCTGGGCAGACGGACACTGGTCAAGTTGATCGAGGTCTGTTTCGTCCGGACCTAAAGGTGGATAGGAATTGGGACGAGGTAACAAGCAGGATGGCCACTCTTACCCAGAAATGTGCCGAGGAAAGCTATCCCTGGAGGTGGCGAACGCATATATACGTTCCCGTCGTGTATTACCACCTGACCGCCATGTCTTGCCACGGTCTGCTCCTTATTAGATAGGAGTACCTACTTTCCACTTCTTGTGGGAGGAACAGATTCCGCTGGTGAGGAGGTCCATCTGCTGCCAACAACCTTTACGCGGGGGACTAGGCATGCAGTAGCTGATGATGCGCAAACATGCGCTGACGTTACGTCCTCTCCAGATATTCCTAAACGTTGAACAGGTATGATCGCTCTTTGTTAGGCACATCTTTCCGCAGCTCGTCTCTTTGACCGAGCTGGACTCGTGGGTCAAGCGATGACCGTGACCAGACGCATAGCATCTGGAATGTCAGGCGCTCACAGCCCTCTGCTAATCGGGCAATGCAGTCAGTCGAAATTCCACTCTAGCGTTCTATAGAGGACTATTAGAGAAACTCTTAGAGAGACCCTAAGGCGTCGACGAGAATGAACTAGCCAGTTTGCGCCGGAGAAACTCTAGTCTGGGGACTACAGACAATTTCCTGAAATCACTAGCTTAGTAATGCTACCAAGAAGCACCGCATATTCGAGACAAACTCTAGAGACACGGAAGTGCAGTCAGACGGAGCTGTTCGATATGCTCACCTAGCGACGAAACCATTCTTTACGCACTTGTCCAGTGTCCGGGTATTATTGGCTTGTGGAGTTTTGTCGAACACCTATTGGCGCACGTAGGACAGGCTATTGACCGTTTCCATCATGAAGATCGCCTCCTTTTGGCCGGGAAGCTTAGGCAGTTTTCTTCTGTCTGGTAGCTATAGCGAAAGAGATTGTGTGGTGGATGCGACAAAAGGACTGAACACAAATCCTTTCATCTTCGACCAAGCCCTCATTAACCTTTTCAAGTTCCACATGAAAAGGAAGATGAGGGTGGAGAGAGAAAAACTGCTCCTCCACCAGTACATTTCTTAAAAAGGTGGATGAATGTAGCAAGGATGACCCGAGTGGATGGGCCTACTTTGAGCATGCGTTTGTACGCTGGAGAGTTCAGAAAGGAGAGTGGGTACCTTGGTTGAGCACTGTTGGCAATTAGGGTGGTTCCGGATTTGCGGGATTCTTAAATAACCCATGGGTAGCACTCCTCTCAACTGGGGAATTCTGTTGTTATTGTTTTCTGTTTTCCTTTTTATACGTTTTATGTAAATCCCACTGCCACCTGGTCTTGTATTGTCGTTTAAGTTTCAGTCCTACTGGCTAATAAAGATGAAATATTAATATCAAATACTACGAAGAATTCCAGAGACACGGCGAGATGTAATTGATAATTCAATAAATTCTTTCCACAGTTTAATGTGAAATATCTTTTGCCAATGTTGACTAAAAACAAAATGCTGCGACCCGCCAAACCTATAATTTCTTTATTGGCCGCAAGGCCAATAAATGACAATACAAAAACGGGGACTGGGGATTTACATAAAACTCATAGAAAAAGATAGCAGTTAAACATTAGCAATAAATTAATAGCAATAAGATTTGTGTTAGTGGTTCCCACGTCGTGGGGAAAGCTCTGCCTCTTGCTTTTATATGTCTGTAGGGACGTGCGTGCTATTAATAATGTTTGGGGTACTTTGAAAGTACTAGTTCCACAATTCCACGCGAAGGTATCTCTGAAGAGCTTGATGCCAGGCTTACAACACATTTAGAAACTGTAAATGGATGAGACGCAACCATCAATATAGTGCTCCATTTAAACTTGTAAAGATGAGTCACAAAAGGGAGCTCACTAGAAAAATTCCCATGAAAATATGTATACAATAGCCACAGAGAGGCAACATAGTGATTGAAACCGGCATAATAAGTCAGGACCAATCTATATATATAAAACTGTGGTTGTCTGTCTGTCTATCGATTTTTGGCACACATCTCCTCTTAGAATCTCTCACGGAATTGCACCGAAATTGCTATACTTGTACATTGAGCCCTAGCGAAGACATCAGAAAAAAAAAATTTCAAATTGACCCACCCTATGTGACGAAATCGAATATAATGTATCGATTTTTGAGCGTAAGTGATCAGTTATTTCCCTTTGTTCTGTTTACATTGAGCGTCTGCGTGCAAAAATTAAAAAAATTACGCTGGCTTTCTCAGCGTTTAAAATGACATTAACACAATAATTTTTACTTGAAAACAAATCTATTTAAAGACTACGTAAAACAAGCAAATATTTCGTAAAAAAAAGCAAAAATTATATAAGTTTATTTAAAATATATGTATCTGTAAATTTCGTTAGGCGTGCAGTCAGTTTTATATATATAGATGATAAACAATAATATCCTCTATGAGGTCACTAAACCTGCTAGAAACAGCAGCTAACTCCCTCATATCACACCACTCCCTACTGTCTTAAATTTAGAAAACACATATCCTCTATGAGGTTACTAAACCTGCTAGAAACAGCAGCTAACTCTCCCTCATATCACACCACTCCCTACTGTCTTAAATTTAGAAAACACATATCCTCTATGAGGTTACTAAACCTGCTAGAAACAGCAGCTAACTCTCCCTCATATCACACCACTCCCTACTGTCTTAAATTTAGAAAACACATATCCTCTATGAGGTTACTAAACCTGCTAGAAACAGCAGCTAACTCTCCCCCATATCATACCCCTCCCTACTGTCTTAAATTTAGAAAACATATCTTCTATGAGGTCACTAAACCTGCTAGAAACAGCAGCTAACTCTCCCTCATATCACACCCCTCCCTACTGTCTTAAATTTAGAAAACATATCCTCTATGAGGTCACTAAACCTGCTAGAAACAGCAGCTAACTCTCCCCCATATCACACCCCTCTCTACTGTCTTAAATTTAGAAAACATATCTTCTATGAGGTCACTAAACCTGCTAGAAACAGCAGCTAACTCTCCCTCATATCACAACCCTCCCTACTGTCTTAAATTTAGAAAACACACAGACAACCATGCAGAACAACTCCATCGCAGCTCTGTTGTTCGGCTGGCATCGTCTACTCGCGTGTTGCGCAAGTACTGTGAAACAATAAATTTCAACACTTTTTTGCACAGAGATAATATCCATAGGCGAAACTACAATTGTCACTGCTGGCGCACCTCATGCTTCCAGGTCTGCAATTCATTCACCCAGTGCCTGGCAGACAAAAAAGTGCTGCAACCTAACTTTGGTAACTTAATGACCCCGAGCAACGCCGGGCTTTAATGCTAGTAATACCGATAATTCTTCTTTGAATCTTATTAAGCCACTCAAGGTGCACCGCAAAAGCATCAAACCAAATGTCGCAACAGTATTCAATACAGGGACGAATGGTAGATTTCAGGCATGAAAAGCTTTCTCTCACGACAGAGCAAACCAACTTTCTCGGTAACAAATTTAGCAATCGACGTGATTTAATCACTCTAGCTTAAATCAGTGGAATATGTGAGCTCTGGAAGGCATATAGAGCTGCTCTCTTTGCGGATATGATCAGTTAAAAAACAATTTGATGGGCCCGAGTGATGGAGGCGCGGCGTGACAACAAAGCCACAATCCGGACTTTGGCGGACAACATGTTACGACGGGTGCATGTTACTCGATCCCAAGCAGGTGTGTGTCGCTTTTCAGTGACACTTCTATCAAGTGTTCAGAAACAATGGTGGCCAGGTCGTGGGATGGAATTCAGCGCCAACCTCGACGGCTTGCCGTGGCTCTCAGCGACGGCGGCTGAGCGCTCCGTAAAGTTGATAACAGCAACTGAAATACAGAAAGTGATAACTAGCTGCTCGAGGGACAAATTTCCTGGTTTGGATGGTCTGCAGTAGGAGCCTATTTGGTGACATCTTAGTGGACGTCTACACCAACTGGCTGCAAAACGAGAAGATTTTGGCCAATGTGTTACCGATGAGACTGGCGCTAGTCATCGGTGGTTTCGAGAGGGGAAACGCAGACATGTGTGGCTAAGGAATCTGGCATAGGTGGGGCTCTGATCAACCTACATCGATCGAAAGCCTTTGATGGGTTCAATGAATGATACTTGGCGGCAGTTCTCAATTCAGTCGGCTTTGGGCCCCATTTTCAGAAGTTGGAGAGCTGCAATGCACAGCAGCATCTACTCTGTAGTCAAAGTGAACAGTTATCCATAGGAACTGTTCAGCACCATGCGCTCTGTCCGTCAAGGTTGTCTCCTCTAGTACCAGTTGTATGTATTGAATCCCGAGCTACACAATTTGGTGACGTTGAGTGGTATGCCGTGCGAACTAGGATGTGGGAGATTCGCGTCTACACTGGTTATATTGCTCGTTATTTGGTCTTTACCTCTAAATAGTTTGTATTTACCTCTAAATAGACAAAAACTAGGATGAGGTAACGAGTATGGGGGTGGTAGGTTTGGATGCTGGGTGGAACATTCATCCAATGGGTCGAGAGGAACTATCCTTGAAAGGTCGGAAAGAGGTGGTGAACGTGTACATCGCGTTCGTCATCTATTATAGCCCAACTGTCGTGACATGTCCTGCTTCATGTTTGACTGAATTCAAGCATTTTCAATTTTGTCTTTTGTGGAAGGGACGGGTGCCGGTCATTAGGCAGTCAAATTGCTGCTAACACTCGCTGTGTAAAGGACATGCAAACATGCGCTGAAGCTACGGCATCTCCAGCTTTTCATTGACGATGAACAGCCGTGGTCACCGTTTGCTAGAGGCGTATTTCCACAGTTCGTCTCCTTGACAGAGCAGAAGTCCTGGGTGAAGCGAAGATCAAGAAGGAGGGCTTGGAAAATGCCAAATCGGGTACTATGACTGATGGAAACTCGACCTTGGCGTTTTATAAAGGTTTAGCGGTGGGCAAAAGCGACTGCATTCTTGTGGAGACTCTGGTCCTCGACAAAAATCAACTAGCCAATCTTTTTCGGGGGACCTTCAGTCTAGGACCTATGGATAACTTCTAGAAATCCCTGCCTTGGTAGCTACCGGGGCGCATTGTCAGTTCGAGATAAACTGTGCAGGTATGAAGTACCGTCAGCAGGACCTGTCCGAAATGCATGCAGGACGATGAAACAACCATGCACGCACTCGTCCAGTGTCCGATTTGTGTGTTTATGTCGAACACTTGATGTCTCATGCAGGATGGATCCGGCTATCAGATGAGTCCATCATGAAGATCGCCCCACTGCCTCCCGTTAGTCTGGAAGGATAGACAGTTTTTATCTGATAGGTGCCCATAGCGAAGGAAGTCATGTGGTGGACGCATTTGAAACGGTTGACAATAAGCAATTTCCCATTGAGCGAAGCCCTGATTAACTTTCTGCTTTCACTTGAAGGAGAAAACCAAGGTAGAGAGGGAAGCACCGCCTTCAGCCAGTTTGTTGACTGATGGGTGAGAGTGACGGACCCGAGACGAGTGAATGGGCCTGCTATGAGTATGTGCCTGTAGATTAGAGGAGGACAACTAGTTTAGGGCACTTACCTTGGTGATCAGGTTGACCATGGCTCTTTTGTGGGCATTCTCCACAAGTCATCCTCGGAAGCTTCCCCATATTGGGAAATTTTCTTTTGGACTTTTACTTGTTTCTCATTTTCTGCTCTGAACACAGGACCCATATTGCATCCTCTTATGCTGTCTTTAAAGATTTCTTAATGTTAGCTCTGTGTGGTTAATAAAGAAACCATTATCTTTATTATTGTTGTTATCATCATTATCATCATGATTATTTAGGCGGCGTGCTTGTGTACACTTTAAGCTAGTGTTTTGTGCGCCCACATTATCATCATGATCAGCATCACCGTGATCATAATCATCGCCACTACCACTAGTGAGTGAAATGGTTTTTTTCCGCCCTTCCACTCGCTTCGTCAAACTATGCTCTTTTATTTCGAAAATGTATTCTGTGAATATAGACGGCAAATTGCCGGAGTTGGTTTGAATGGTTCACGGCCTTCGTTCTAGCTCTCTGCGTTCTACCGAGGCTAAACTGAGCCTTTCATCTGTTCGAAATCGATAAATAATGTATCAGTTTAACACTGGGATCGTTTCTTCCTCCATCTCTATACATTCTCTCATTCTCTCTCCTCTGGATCAAATAAACTGTGTTCAGACATGGAGAAGAATGGGCGCTGTTAATTTCAAAATGCCCTAGATATGTCATATATTATTACTATGCCCCTATGACGCCCCAAAAGGGCCACGATAAGTGCCCATGGCTTGGCATGACTGTGATTATGTTTTAAACAGAACTGTCAAATGATTGCACATTAGATTCACCAGCAACTTCCAATCATTAGCATAATTTAGAATTCTACGTGTCAGAATTTCTGGTTTACATTGTTTACGCTCTTGCGTTTCCTTTCCTTTTTTCCTACTTGTGGAAAACGATAGAATGCAGTTTGGAATTGATTCTCATTGAATTGAAACTACTATATTGTGATAGGATACTCAAAAATTGTTTTTGCCACCAGGCATACTCTGCAAGGATGACTTGTACGCTGCAAGAATTTGTAGTCTTCCTCTTTACTTTAATAGTGATTTATGTTCATACTTGAGATAACATGCAATAATTCGTTATATGGAGTTGCCCTATTTATTTTTACACTGTAGTTAATTAAAAATGCCGGTATTGCTGTTAACTTTACGCTTAATAATGTTTCCAAAACACTGATATGGTTTTGTGGCCTTTGAATCAAATCACATAATTCATTTCAGAATTGATGAAAATTTTGTAGTTTATTGTATCCGTAGAGCTTGCGATCCGATTTTCTGTCTCAGTAGGGGATATTTCACTTCTCTTTTGTCATTAGTGACCTTGTTATATTCGTCCGAAATCGCTTTAACTAATCCTTAATGTTTCTGGGAACAGACAATTTCTAATTAAAGCTGTAGGCTACATTACTAAGACATTTTTCAGATACCACCGCTTCAGTTTATTGAGAAAGCTGTTTATTAATGATATTAATGATAATGTCGGAAAGGAAGCTTTCACAAAACTATTTATGCCATCGTACATGTTATTCATGTTATTTGAATCATTTGTTACTGGTGTCATTATCTGCTGGAACATTAGCATATTCATCAACCCCGTACGTATGTATTGCCTAAAAAATAATTACATGTATGTGTATTCTCTCATCCCCACCCCGTTTTTCTTCTCTGCGTATCTACCATCCCAAGAAAGACTAGCATCTGAAATGCCGAGACTCTTTTCCAACTTCTTTTAGGTGTGAGTTCAAATCACGCTGAGGTTAGCTTTGCCTTTCATAATTGCGGGATCGATAAAATAAAGCACCAGTAACGCACTGGGGTCGATTTAATCGACTTTCCCTTTCCCCACTAAAATTGTTGGACGTGTGCCTAAATCAGAAACCATTTTGCCTTTCATCCTTACGGGGTCGATAAAATAAAGTACCAGTAATACACTGGGATAATTGCTGGCCTTGTGCCAAAAGTAGAAACAATTATTATAACGTGGTATTCTCTGATACTGTTTTTGCATGTTTATAGCTTTTATATAGACGTATAATTATATATATATATATATATATATATATATATATATATATATATATATATACATTATGAAGAGAGAAGAAACATTTAGATATAATTAGTAATAAAATGTATCATACCTAAACTGTTCCTAAATTCCTCGACTACGTAGTTTCGTGGCATAAACAAAAACAATATATCAAAGATATAGAGTCCTTGCGAGGTCTGCCGACTTATCAAGAGGATACCTCATTTTACTAGTCTCAAGAACGCGTCTACACGACGTGAGAAAGAATCCCAAAAGGCGGAGGGGGAGACAGTCACGCGATATAACGGTCGAGAAACAGAGCTAAGCCTCTTATAACCACGAAGAAAATACCACGGAGGCGGAGGGGGTATTCATATCGAGGCCGCAGAAGAGGTAGTGAAGAAGGCGAGAAGTATGAGTAATGGAAGCTTTCCAGTTGTCCCCACACTTCAAAGATTGCTCGACCAGAGGGAGTTATTAATATATTTAGAAACACAGATACATGCGGACACACACATATATACATGAATGCATCCGCACCCAACTGTGAGTTAAGGGTGCCAACTTCACCGATGTTGCTCAATGAATGACTGGGACAGACTAATTCAGTTTGA
>OZ024743.1:122450000-122455000 GCA_964016885.1 Eledone cirrhosa
GCTGAGAATGAATGAGACTAAAACAAAATATCTGGTAGAGAATGTTGAGAAGCCAGAGGGAATCACTAATGTAGGCGGGAAGCCGCTGGAATTGGTTGAGGACTTCCTGTATTTGGGAGCAAAAATTGGGAATACGGAAGATGATGTGGTTGAGAGGAAGAGCAAAGCCTGGGCGGCGTGCCACAGCTTGAGATCGGTGTGGAAGTCGGACCTTCGCAGAGAGCTGAAAATCCGCCTCTTCATTGCTGTAGTGGAGTCTGTGCTGCTGTATGGGTCTGAGACTTGGACACTGACCAAGAAACTCACTCAGATGGTGGATGGGTGCTACACGAGAATGCTGAGTATGGCTCTGAACATTAATCAGTATACACTGAGGATGAAAAACTCAGAGCTGTATGGGAGCATCCCAAAAGTCAGCTCAAAAGTGACACAGAGGAGACTGAGGTTGGCTGGACATGCTCACCGACATCCAGAGTTGACATTGCACTCAGTACTCCTTTGGGAGCCCCTACATGGACACACTAGAAGAGGAAGACCAAGGTTAACGTATGTTGATGCCCTAAGGACAGACACTGGTCTGTTGGAGACGCAGGACATGGCAGCGATAATGAGGGACAGAGACCGCTGGAGAGAACTCGTCCATGGATCTCGGGAATTTTACCCGCCTTAGATATATATATATATATATATATATATATATATATATATAAAGGATTACCGTAAAACTAATCGGAGTGTCATTAATGAAATCAACGATGCTGGGTTTAAAATCACCTCTGATCTCAACATCCTGGACCTACCTGAACCTCTGGACCCTATTTCTCCCTACTTTACCCTGAAGGATCACAAATCCAATTTCCCAAACAACCCCTCTATTCGGCTCATTAACCCTACGAAGTCCGATTTAGGTAGACTTAGTAAAATGATTTTAGATAGAATTATACCTGAAATTAGAAGTTTGGCCCCTCTTGCACTGTGGAACAATTCTTTCGCGGTGATTGATTGGTTCATCGGCATATGTAACAAGGAACATTGCCGTTTTATCCCGTTTGACATCAATAATTACTACTCCTCCATCACTTTACCACTTCTTCTTAGAGCTATCAATTTCGGTAAAACACACACAGTGGTTAAGGATTTCGAAGTTGATGTCATCCTCAATGCCTGTAAGTCGGTGATTAATTTCGCCGACTCTATTTGGATTAAAAAATCTAATAGTACCCTATTCGACGTGAGTATGGGCGCCAGCGATTCTGCGGAGGTTACTGATCTTATCGGCCTTTTCCTTCTTTTCTCTATCAAGGATGAATTCCCCAACGTGGGCGGTGGTTTGTACCGTGATGACGGTCTTTTGACCATGACAAAGTGCGGCCCACGTGCTTGCGACAGGTTCAGAAAAGAACTCACAGCCTTTTTTAAAGGCTTCAACCTCTCCATACAGGTTGAGGCCAACCTCTCGGTCGTTAATTACCACGACGTTACCCTTAATTTGTCGAATGGCTTGCACTACCCGTATAGAAAGCCGAATGATACGCTTAATTACATAAGTAAGCATTCTAACCATCCTGCCAGCATAACCAGGAACCTGGTAAGAAACGTTCCTTTGAGGCTTTCCCTTCTATCTACAAACGAGCATATTTTCAACGACCATTCCACATATTACAATGAACCTCTTGCTCGGAGTGGATTTGTCGATAAGGTAGCATATACAGAGTACGAGAATAGACCGAGGAATAATAGATCCCAACGCATTATATGGTATAACCCACCATATAATATGGAGGTGGCCACACCATTAGCTAAGATCTTTCTCTCCCTTATTATGAAGCATTTCCCCCAGCACATAAATATAGTAAAATTTTTAATAGAAATACCATTAAAATTTCTTACTCAACGACTCCTAACCTTGTACATAACATCACAGCTTCAAATTTAGCTAAATTACCTAGCCGTAGGAACACGTGCAGCCCTGTAGCTAGTACTATCTGTAATTGTAGGAATCAGGTTGACTGCCCCCTATCCGGGAAATGCCTCTCTAGTAACATTATCTACAAATGTAAGGTTGAAAGGTCCCGTAGGGCCTACATAGGGTTAACCGCCAATAGATTCAAGCAGCGTCTTTACATGCATACCCATTCTTTTCTTAACCCTTTAAGAAGGAATATGACGTCTCTTTCAGCTTATATCTGGAGATCCTAGCTAGGGCTAGATCGTATAACGGAAATAAAACCCCATGTGACCTCTGCGCTGCTGAGGCCCTGGAAATACTCTACGCCAAAGACCACATCTTAAACAAAAATCTGAGGCAATTTCAGCTTGTAAACATAAATTGCACAAAACTTTCCTGTATCACAGCCCCACATTATACCCTAACGGATAGTACGAACAATACGCGGATATTTTACGTTTCGATGTGGTAGCTAAGTATATGTTATCTTTATACCATTACTTATTTGTATAGATAAGTATTTATTACCTGTATGTTTTGTGAAGGTACGTATACTTTCTCGTACGTATATTTGCTTGTATATATTATGGCGTATATATTATATATACTGGTACATGTGCATTTGGTTATGTGTATACGTGAGTTTTGCGTCTGTGTGAGTATGAGGGTTCGTACGTATGTAGGGTGTGTGTATATGTGTACTTTGTGTTTTGGTTGACGTACGTCTGCGAACATATGTGTATTTACATGTAGGTATGTGTGTGCGCGCGTTATATACGTATTTATGTGTGTATATTTATATACGTTTATTTAATTAATTGTATACACGAACACACACACACATATATATATATTTTTTATATATATTTTATGTGTATTTGGTGTATACGCTCGTATGTGTGCGGGTACAGGTGTTGCGTTGGTTCTGTATATGCGTGTGTGTTTTTTGTGTACGTGCTTGTATTTGTGTTTTCGCGTATGCTTGTGTATGTACTTATTTGGATGCGTGTATGTATATATTTATTTCAATTACTTCTGTATTTTATTTCTTTATTCTTAACTCTGAAGCCGAGAATCATTCGGCTTCCTAAATAGAATTTTAGTCTACGACTTCAGTTATACCATTAACGTGGTTTTGTCTTTGCGTGTAATTGTTCTCCCCGCTCCACATAATCTCGTATTTTCTTCGTTTTTTCCGTTCATTGCCAGAGAACGTCTCCATGAACCACCTTCGGCTTGTAGACATAAATTGCACAAAACTTTCCTGTATTACAGCCCCATATTATACCCTAACGGATAGTACGAACTATACGTGGAAATTTTACGTTTCGATGTGGTAGTTAAGTATATGTTATCTTTATACCATCACTTATTTGTATAGGTAAGTATTTATTACCTGTATGTTTTGTGAAGGTACGTATACTTTCTCGTACGTATATTTGCTTGTATATGTTATGGCGTATATATTATATATACTGTCTATTAGTCTACGACTTCATTTATACCATAGACGTGGTTTTGTCTTGCGTATAATTGTTTTCACTGCTCCAAATAATGACGTATTCTCTTCGTTTTTTTTTCGTTCTTCGCCAGGGAACGTTTCCACGAACCAAAGTATCGTCTTCCTGTCTTCCTTCGGTTGCAACGTTTTTTGAAATATTTACTTCTGCGTTCACAGATTGACTTTTTTAGTTTCAAAAGATCCCGTTAAGAGTGAAAGCAGCGATTCTTTGGTTAAAATTTAATCTGTTATTTTATATATATATATATATATATATATATATATATATATATATATATATATATATATATATATATATATATATATATATATATATATATATGTATGTATGTATGTATGTATATATATATATATATATATATATATATATATATATATATATATATATATATATATATATATATATATATAACTGGCTTCTACAGGACTTGAACTCTTTCATTCGGGAGAATGGGCTTTCCTGATAATTTCTTCCGAATGAAACATATCTAGACCCGTAGAAGCCATTACTCTTTTTTTTTTTGAGTAATTAATTGAGTATTGAGTAATTAATACCTAACTTACTGTGGTTACCCCCAATATGTAAAAAGAAATGTAAAGTGAAATGAAAACCTGAGATGACTTTATCTTGGATTAGATTTATTCGTCCCTATATTTCGGAATCACATCCATCGTCAGGGAATCCGAAGGAAAATTGGAGATATTTTCGGAAAAGAATCTACGCAGCCATTTGTGTCAGACACCGACACTAGTAACAAACGGCCACGTTGATGGATGTAAAATCCGAAATATAAGGACGAGTAAATCTATTCTAAGCTAACGCCATCTCTGGTTTTTATTTCATTTTACATTTCTCTTCCGCCTTACCCCTTTCTTCCTACTAATTTTGTTACCCGGAGATTTATCCATCTGAATTGTAGAGGCTTCCAAATCGACCATTATATATATATAATAGGATCATGTATGTGTGTGTATATATGTAAGATGTAAAGAAAATGTAGTTTTGTAATATTTCTCTTTATTTTCTTCCATTAGCCAAATTCTACGAAGTTAGTTTCAGACATATTTCTGGAAATCTTTCTAGGTCTCGCAATTAGAATTGATAGGATTTATATTCATTTATAAACCTATGAAAACTTATTTCTTCATTGAGAAGTACCGACCTATATTCAGGAATACACACACAGAAACTTATATTTCAATATGTACTTATCGGTACATTTATTTACATATGAAAAATATGAATAGTTGAATAATTGTTGATGATGTTGGAATTTTGTGCAGCAGAATGTAGCTATATCTTAAACATTATATATGATTAAATAAAATGAGTTATCTAATCTCTAATAAATGATGACAAGCATCACAGTAAATAGAGTAGAGGCCTTCCTAATTAAGGAATAATAACTTACAAATCTGCTCTAATTAGTCTGTATAGAACCACAATAACACAGACGGCAACTGTAGACATGTGGGCACTTAATAGGAACAAATTGATCGAAACATCAGCTAATGAAGTTGACGTCTGTA
>OZ024743.1:122460000-122462500 GCA_964016885.1 Eledone cirrhosa
CGGAATGGGAAGATGGTCATACCATCTGGCCTTTTGCCGTCCCCTCGATCCAGCCCCACCGGCCGGAGCTGAGAAGGGAAGCCCGCAGCGTCCAAGCCATGCTTTATGACCTCGTTGAGGGCAGCATGGCGTGGAAGGCGGCCGGCACTGTGGCGACAGGAAAGTGGGTGGAGGCCGAAAAGATCCACGGTGGATCCGCAGCGATATTGGTGTGGCTCGCAGATCCGGAGGCCGAGCCTCAAGGAAACGCCGATGCGTAGGATGTGACTTGACTTTCATTTGAAATCGCTGTTACTGATAGGAATAATGAGCAGCAGTATTGGTAATTGTGACTTCATTACGTTAAAAAGTGTTGCACTTTGACGCTTAACAGACAACATTGGTTACGCTACTTCAGAGATACAATAATTATACCGAATTATA
Organism: Eledone cirrhosa; assembly: GCA_964016885.1. NCBI lineage: Eukaryota > Metazoa > Mollusca > Cephalopoda > Octopoda > Eledonidae > Eledone > Eledone cirrhosa. The sequence goes on from OZ024743.1 coordinate 122,460,424, forward strand.
GAATTAAATACATAAAAATAAGTTTATGTACGAAATGGGTGTATAAAATTAATTTCCTTAACGTAACATTTATATTCAAGATAATCCCTCGATTAGCAAGTGTTGATCTGTTACTTGTAAAAGACCATGATGGATTTTTACATAGAAAATACTAGATTTGTTAATACCACAAAGGTAGTTGACGTTTATACAAGATCTAATTTTTCTAAGTATATACAGTACTTTTGACGAGATTAGGGAAACCCAAACTCTCCCATGTCAAGATGTTGAAACGTTATCACTGGAGACTATACAGAAACGTGTGATAACACGTATTGAGCAATCAATAATGCTTATATACAATTGCTATTACTCTGACAGGGCACCCAGGAGATACCTTCGTTGCCCGTGGCAATGAAATAACTGAACGTAAGCAGTCCTGGTGAATAACAAAACTAGATGAAAATATATGACAGCCTGAATCGTAGAATTGGATACCAATATAAAGTGTAAGGGAAATAATATGTTAATAGCGCGAATTCCTACATCTTATGAAAAATAATGAGAAAATGTTCAGAGATTCTACACTCCAAATATTTAGAATATAAATTCTTCAAAGCACAAAATCAAGATGTTATAAAAATATTCCAATAAGCCAACATTAAACATACATTTTATATTTTCACAGAAGCTGTATTCTAGAATACCCCCCCCCACACACCAAAAAGAATAAAATACAATACCTCCTTAAAACAAGCACCCTTTTTCTGGAAGATCTTGAATAATTTTGGTCTTAGATCTGGAATGAAAAGATTGATTTAATCCATAATGTATCACACATACATACAACCAACAATGAATACTAAATCAACATCAGAAGATTGACACTTTCAACTCCGAAACTATCGATGGAAATGCTATATAAAAAGCATTTGGAAGTCACCTCAGAGTTTGATAATGGTACATGGTGTCGATGTTCTAGAGAAAGTTACATATTTAAAAGACCACACTGATTTAATAAATCGGCTGGCGATAGCATAGAAAAAAATTTATAGTAACGAATGTAAAGACTAACTTGGCAGAAACCAATAAGCAAATTTGCCTAAACATTATGTGTAAGGGTTTACACCAGTTGCCTTAATCAATTCCCCAGGTATTATCAAGGAGGTGGAAATAAGGGAGTATGCTGATACTCCGAACAACCTTTAATGATAAACAAAGCTGTTCTGTCAGAAGTAAAATTACTCAAGTTCCCTTCTCATGGTTGCCGGAATCACTGCATGTAATAAAAACTGCCTTCTTCCCTAGTTGCTGCGGTTGAAATACTCACAAAATCCTTGTTAACAACCCCTTGTTACTAAAAACAGAAAAGTTATCTTTGAGTTTATGAACATAAAATAGAAATATCCCAAGGGCCTGTATGTCTGTGGGTCTGTTGTGTACACTAAATGTACTGTTTTTCATAGTGTTCATTTGTCGGGTGTTTAGAGTAGCAAGAAACACTATGGTAACTCATATATGCTCATAAACTGAGCTTCTAAACAGTTTCCGTCTTCCCAAATACGATATTCGTGCATGTTTATACATTGCTATAGTCAGTTTATACATTTCTCCATTATGTATTTATAATTACGTAATTTACATAAGCATATTATATTAAAAATATAGATGATTATTCAAATATAGATTATAATATCAAATATACATTTCAAAATGTTTTAGAACAATTGTTGCAGTATTTAGAGGTTTTCTTTTGGTCTCCTTTTAAATTATATAACTTCTTGCATTAAATAATTGTTTCTACTTTTGGCACAAGGCCAGCAATTACCCAGTACATTACTGGTACTTTATTTTATCGAACCCGTAAGGATGAAAGGCAAAGTTAACCTCGGCGGGATTTGAACTCAGACCGTAAAGGGACGTAACTATGCTGAAAAGCATGGCGTCCGACCCTCTAGCGATACTGCCAATTCACCGCCCTCTTGCATTAAATAATGATTTCTACTATAGACATAAGGCAAGCAAATTTGGGGAGAAGGGAAAGTCGATTAAATCGAGCCCAGTGCATTACAGGTACTTTATTTTATCGACCTCGTAA
>OZ024743.1:122467500-122472500 GCA_964016885.1 Eledone cirrhosa
CTCTCTCTTTGTTTCTGTATTTTGTAATAAATAAATATACGCAAACATATTTCAGACAGCTATATCTGCTGAAAATAATACTATTGATGTCATATTTTGTACACGTTTTAATATAATGAATAATATACTTGATATATCTTAAATTATGTGTGTTTGAGAGAAAAAGAGATAAAATGAGTGAGAGACAGATTTATTGAAGATAAGAAATTATCTTTTTAAAGGGAAGAAATGGAAATTTATTAATGAAATTGAGGAGCATGTAAAGAATTGTGTTTTCAATATAACTTGTTTGAAATATAAGATATAAATTGTATAAAGATATCGGAAAAAAGAATAAGAACGGCAATGTTTAAAGTTATTTAAAAACTAAAAAAAAAAAAAAGAAACAAACACAATTTGCTGCCTTTATATTTGAACAGTTCTAAAAGGGGTCTTTGTCAATAGATTGCAATGATAATCTCACTTGTAAATATGACCATATCTTAGATCTTTTATATTCAGTAACAATAACATCAACATCTTCCATTAATATGTAAAAATTCCCTAAAATTTCATTGAGTGATCCGTGAAATTGTTTTGGTTTGAGATCAATTTTACACAATAACACCACAGGAGAGTCATTTTAGTCATTGAAAAAAAAACAACAAAAAATATATAACGAAGGGATAATAAGTAAATCCAAGCAGAATTCCCACTCAGTACCATAAAATCTGATATAGCAATGCTTAACCATTAAGCAACTCTATTTCACACAGAATAACTAATAACAAACTAAACTAGTTGCATTTAAATATTAATTGTTTCTACATTTGGCACAAGGCGAGCAATTACCCAGTATATTACTGGTACTTTATTTTATCGACCCCGTAAGGATGAAAGGCAAAGTTAACCTCGGCGGAATATAAACTCAGACCATAAAGGGGCGTATTTCTTTGCTACAAAGCATGCCGTCCGACCCTCTACCGATACTGCCAATCCACCACCCAACAATAATAACAACAAACTCCTCTACACAAACATTGTTAAATTCACTTTACATTTATCATTTATTTCTTAGTGTCAAAATCTCTGTCCTGAAACAGTTCCAATGTGGGATTGTGTCAGTTTTTGTGTTATTTTTTTAATGGATAAAATGACATTTCCACGATGTAATTGCTATATTTTCAACACACGTTCACAAATCAAGTCATTTATCAACGTAACACAACTCCAAAATCTCATTATTAACTTTGGTTTAACCACCGAAAAGGCAGCATTTCTGAGTTACCTGACTACTTAAGTCAATTTACATATTAACTACATTGATCATTGTAGTATTTTTTTTATATTTGCAGGATATTCACTTTCAATTTCCCCGGCCTTATATACCGATTTAAATACTGCCTGAAAATGATAATATTTTCCATATTTAAAATAAATTTAAGCAAATACAGACCTAGAACCAGATATATATTTGCTTCTATTAACACATGACTGAATCAACAAAATCGTGCATAACATTTGATTCTATCATCTGAAATTTAGAAATTATTTTAAGCTGCTACACTTCGGATCATATGACAGAAAATGTCCTAATGCTTTGCACTGTTCTTTAGTTTTAGATTTATCAAATTCACAAAAGCAAGCTGACTCACGTAAACTTTGATAAATTCGGTTAGATTTTTGTGCTGAAAATGTTATCCTTTCATCGATTATATATTGTTTTGTAGATAAACTGATTCCTTGACATTGCTGTTCTACTAGAGAACGGGTCGCAAATGGCCATCATATATAATAGTTAGTTGCGATATAAGCAGGCTCCTGCCAGAGGAATAAGCAGCCCCAGGCAAAAAGCAGTATACTACTAGCAATGGCTGACATTTGTAGCTCCCAAGAAAACTCCCACAAACATCAATATAGCTAAGACGAGCCGAGTGAAGGCCACCTCTAGCACTAAATTATGACTGACACGAATAAGACCACCAAAAACACTGCGGTGTGGTAAGAAGAAATAAAGGCATTCATAATTCACAGACAGTAAAGACATCCTAAGTTAAGACAAAGGAGGATTTGCGGGTTAAGGTGGAATCCGACTTCAGATCAGCAAATAAATTATTCTGGTTGACCATTCGCCGACTTCGAAATAAGAAGTACCCTTCCACGCCTGCTATTAGTGCAATTAAAGAGCTCAAATGTGGCAAGGCCTCTGAGGAGGATGAAATTCGGCCCGAAATGTTAAAAGCATTAAAAAGTGAAGATATTCTCTGGCTGACTCATACGTGCCGGTTGGGCTGGATCTTTGGAAAGGCGCCTAAACAATAGCAATCGACAGTGATAATCTCAATTTTCACAAGAGACAAAACAGATTGCTCCAATTATAGAGGGATTTCCTTGTTAAGCCTATCCGATAAAGTTTCCGCTAAGTGACCGGCCAAGAGAAGTAAGGATATTGTCGCGTCCAAGATAGCTGAAGAACTGTGTAGTTTTCAATCCCGACACAACACAGCCGCCCAAATACACTACAGCAGATCTTTGAGAAATCATGGGTGTATTGCCAAGTGACGTATGCTTGTTTTGTAGACCTCAAAAAAGAATATTATCGTTTTACGCCCACTTTTCAATGCTTTGCACAGGTTAGACGAAACCAGATGCTTATTTCAACTTTACCGGTTGCAGGACTAACTCAGAGCTGCCTATGGTACTGATTTTGAGCTAAAAGAACTAGATCAAGGTAAAATGATGTGCAATGCTTCACCTGGACTAGGAATCGAACACACGCTCTTTATGATTACGAGAACAACATCCTAGGTCATGTGCTTTCACAGCTACAAAACTGTGATTTGAAGCTGTATTCAGGATTTCAGTCTAATTAATTTATAAGATTCTGGGTTTTTAAGGGATTTACTGTTACCGAAACATTTCGTTTAGCCGACGAACCCGATTAGCTAAAAACAAATGTATTATTTGTTTTTTTTCATTAGTGTTCAGAATATATTTCGTTTTGTCTGTAACAGCAAAAATCGCAGTCACACCTCTGTCATATTTTTGTCACAGTGTGGAAGTTCGTTGTTATTAAACGGCGTTACCTCTGTCGTATTGCAAATGTATAGCCAGTCAGTGTCATACGGGATCCTGTTTCTTGTTGACGCTTTATCCTAATTATTATACAAAATGGTTCATCAAATTTGTAAGCGTCTTAAATAAACTCAATCAAGAAAAATGCATGCAGTAATATTTATGATATACATAATCAGCGCACTCTCTGTATCTCATTTTCTATAACTATATTTGATCATTTTTACTGAATATACATTACTGATGAGATCAATTAAGAACTAAATATGTTTATTTCTTTTACCTGCTGGCTGCTAGGTATGATCAATGTTTCTTGTACTCTGTCCTTGTTTACAAAAATGCAGATTAATTTGATTTTGCTGCAATTATGCTTCTGTTTTTAGAGAATTCTTGTCTTCAAATTGCAAGTGCAATCTTAGTTAAGTTAGGTTTATCAGCTCACTGCATCCTATGAAATGCGTCTAGATCGTATATTCGTATATATATTGTCCCCCAAAATGTGTACACACTTCAACAGCATTCTAATTTCGGGGGGCAACAAGTACACACACACACACACACACACGCACACGCACACACACACACACACACACACACACACACACACACACAAATATATATATATATATTTCATAATATTGAATCATGTAAAGGCAGTACGATTGCTTGCAGTACATGTTTACTTTATCTCCTACGCTGGAGCGATAAGAATGTAAGCATAAACAGAGATGCTAATCTGACACAATATTAGCGAGAAGATGGAAGTAGAAATATAAATTATCTTATCTGAAAGTTATACCAAAATATAAACGAAACTAACTTAATAAAATATGTAATATAAATTAGATGAAATCGACGTAAACAAGATAGCTGTGCAAGAAAAATAGTGAACTTTCTCGTTGCTTTGTTAAACATTCCATTTACGGAATATAATAGCTTCAAGTATGTCGTTTTTATTGGACATATTCATTTTTTGACAGGAACTTGGTAATAAACGCATTTCTATGGCTTGGCTTCGACAGGCTTCGGTAGGCTTCATTTACGCTTAAGAGACATAGAATTTAAGGAACTGTTCAAAAGTAAGTCTTCTTGCATATAGATACAAAACGGCGATTTCAAATAAATTTTATTCAGAATTTCAATCCGATCAACATAGAATTTTTGTATAAATTATTTATATTTGGTTCAAAATTTCACTATATTTAATATCTTTCTTTCAATTATTCACGCAATCTGGAATAAAATATGCTCGAGCTGTTTTGAGTAGCTCCCTACAAACAACCTGATGTATATAACAAGGTTGTTAGGTTTCTTCCATGCATACACTTCAAAATAAGCAACATTTTCCAGATATTTTTAGTGTTTATATATATATATATATAGAATAAGGAAAAGCGAAGTAGTTTCAGATGTTCAAGTCCTTTAATAATAATGCTGTGATATATATTTCAATGACGACACTGGCCACACTGTTCTGTGTGCGAGTGTCGTGACATCATCAGACAGCTTGTTATATAATAAGGTTATGTTTCCGAGGCAATCCAAATTTAATCGACATGGGAACGGATGAAGTGTGTGCTTTTGGGTTCTTCATCCGTTCCCCTGTGAGTACTAATTCACCCCCACCGGTCTGCGCAGGCGCATGTCCGAAGGAAGTTGACCATTAGCTACCGCAGATTTCAACGAAATTCACTTAGTCAGTTCACCCTCTCAGCCAAACAATGGCCCACCCAGGCCTGTACCATAGATTACTGCTACCCATCCCGACTGTGGCAGTCAGCCGAAAGCCAGAGGGGATGGGAGAGTGCTAGTTTTTACAGGTCACAATACTACCTCTCACCAAGCGTGGACAGTACGACTGACCATCAACTCATAAGAGAAAATAAACTTAATTCTAGGTATCATGGTTTTACATTGGAAGTTAAGAGTGAGAGTTGGAAATAAAA
>OZ024743.1:122475000-122485000 GCA_964016885.1 Eledone cirrhosa
TACTACTACTACTACTACTACTACTACTATTACTACTACTACTGCCGCTGCTGCTACTACTACTACTGTTGCTCCTGCTGCTGCTCCTGCTGTTCTGCTACTACTACTGATCCTACTGCGGCTACTACTACTACTACTACTACTACTACTTGCAAGAAGGGAAGAGAGGAGAGAGTGAAATGAAGTACCTTATGTGCACTAGTACTGAAGCCCACTTAGATATTGTTATAGTGAACAATAATCTCAATATGTAATGTAGTTTCATTAACATGTATTTTCTCATCAGACATAAAGCTCATAAAATATGTCAACACGACAATATTATAAGTGTGGTGGATTGGCAGTATCGGTAGAGGGTCGGACGCCATGCTTTGCAGCAAAGAGTTACGGCCCTTTATGGTCTGAGTTCAAATCCCGCCGAGGTTTACTTTGCCTTTCATCTTTACGGGGTCGATAAAATAAAGTACCAGTAATGTACTGGTTATTTGCTGGCCTTGTGCCAAAAGTAGAAATAATTATAAGTGTACACAAAACAAAAATCTACAGTTTCTCTCTTTCTCCTTCTCTCTTTCCCTCTCTCTATCTTTCTGTCTCTCTCTCTCTTTTCTCACCTCTCTCTCTCTCCCTCCCTCCTCTTCTCTCTCCCTCCTTCTCTCTCTCTTTTTCTCACCTCTCGCTCCCTCCTCTCTCTCTTTTTCTCACCTCTCGCTCCCTCCTTCTCACTCTCTTTTTCTCACCTCTCTATTCCCCCTCTCCCTTTCTCTCTCCCCCCTACTTCTCCCCCCTCTCTCTCTCCCTCTTTCACTCTCTCCGAGTTTTGTTCGTATGTATTTATAAATGAATTTCCGCATTTATGGAAATATATGTTTCTGTTAATAAATTATATGCACTAATATAAGATAGACATTTATGAATAATACAGCTATACAAAAGCAGATAATTTGAGACGTAAAATACGGTTAATATTATATAATTTAATACATAAGAAATTCTTTGTAAATATAGTGGGTGTTTGAGTTTTCTAGTGTGAATGCATTTATCTAGGAGGAAACCAGTCTGGACTTTATGGCGCCAACTTATATTTCAGACGAACTTGTGATCTTGCGAAAAGTGTAACACCTTTTCTTTTCTTCTCAAGTGAGAAAAACCATATGTCCTATATGATGACCATAACAGCAAGGAAATGAACATCAAAGGATAGACTGACAATCTAACAAAGATAGAAAAACAAAATAGACAGAAAGAAAGAGACGCGTCGATGATTTTATAATACACAAAGTAAACTGAAACTTTCCCCCACTCGTGTTTCGGTACAAATTTGCCATATTCATAATGTACATACACTACTATATAATGGCCAGCTGTCGAGGCTTCAAGTCTAATATGTTTCATACTTTCATCTATTTTTTTTGCCTTTTCAGAGATATTCTCCAATTTGAAATAATAGGTATAAATTGAATAAAATACTAGGTTATTTCGTTGGTTAAATTAGATAAATAACTTGTTTTCAGTAAGAAATCCATTCTGAATCAAATGTTAGGTTTTTGATTGAAAGGAAAGTAACCAGTTGTGAAATCGGATCAAAGTACATTTTTCTTTTTGCTGATGTTATCTGTCAGTTACAAACCCTAGAAAAAGATGCAATGTAAAAATATTTACTCAAGGACAGAACGCACTTTCTACATATTCTTTTGCTTAAACCTAAATGAATTAAAATACCAAATTTTATATTATTAAAATTATTAGTTTATATGGATATACAGTATATATATAGGAAAAGAGTAAGGACTCCGACAGCTGAGCTCCGGCCGTTTCGACAGTTAGATCGGAGTTCAACCGTCGGGTGCTGACTCTTTTCCTATTACCCACTCTACTACTCTAAGTATTGAGTACGCTGGTGCGTTATAGTTCACCTGGTATCTTACAAAATCCTCTTTATATATATATAAAGAAAAAAGATGAAATCGAAAATGCAACTGTAGTCTTTTTTTTTTAAATATATATTTATTTGGTTGATGCAGTTACGTGAATAAGCACACTAGCTTTCGCGCCAGTTTGTGTTTGAATTTCTTTTTACTTAGAAAAAGTGGCTCACGAAGGCTTTTTTTTATAAATGTAATTTGATTGGGTATAAATGAAATTATGACTGTCACGTGAACAAGTGCATTAAATTTCGCGCTCGTATTTTGGAATTTTTTTATAGCCATTTAGAGAATTTTGTGCCAAACAAAAGATAAGGTCAATAAAAAGGGATGGAGATAGTTGTTCTGAGTATGACTGATGTGCTGAAATGTAATTTGATTGGTTATAAATGAAATTATGACTGTCACGTGAACAAGTACATTAAATCTCGCGCCCGTATTTGGGAATTTATTTTGTAGCCTTTTAGAGAATTTTGTGCCAAACAAAAGATAATGGTCAAGAAAATGGGATGGGAGAGGATTGTTCTGGTTCAGTGAATATGGCTGGTGCGCTGGGGTGTCACAATTCAGACTTTCTATTGAAATAAAGAAAGTAGAGATATGTATGTTTATTTGTGTGTGTGTGTGTGTGTGTGTGTGTGTGTGTGTGTGTAGCAAGCTGATTCTATTAGTAGAAATGGGGCAGGGAGTTGTGTGTGTATGGGTGTTATGTGTGTATGTGTGTGTGGGAGTATGGTTAGCATGTTAAGATGGAGAGAATATATATATATATTTGTTTGTGTGTGTAGGAAAATGCTTTCGTTAGTAGAAATGGGGGGGGGGGGGGTTATGTGTGAATGGGGGGTGTGTGGTTAGCATATTAAGGTGTTAGAGTATTAACGTATGTTAAGGTTTATTTAGTTCTGATTTTTATTTTCTAAAGTAGAAGGTGTTATGTGTGTGTGTGTATGTATGTGTCTGTTTGGATGGTTAGCATGTTATGGTGTTAACATATTGTATATTAAACTATATTTAATGCTGATCTATATTTTTGAATAACAACAGAACAAATACGAATAAATGAGGAAAATATGTTTATTCAAAAATATAAACCACCATTAAATATAGTTTAATATACATTATGTCAACACCATAACATGCTAACCATCCAAACAGATACATACACAGACACACATAACACCTACTTTAGAAAATAAAAACCAGAACTAAATAAACCTTAACATACGTTAATACTCTAACACCTTAACATGCTAACCCCCCCACTCACACATAACTCCCTCCCCCATTTCTACCAACGGAATCATTTTCCTACACACACACACACACACACAAAATATATATATTCTCTCCATCTTAACATGCTAACATTACTCCCACACACACATACACACACATAACACCCATATACACACACAACTCCCTACCCATTTCTACTAATAGAATCATTTTCCTACACACACACACACACACACACACAACATATATATATTCTCTCCATCTTAACATGCTAACCATACTCCCACACACACATACACACACACACACACATAACACCCATACACACACACACACAATTCCCTCCCCCATTTCTACTAATAGAATTACCCCCCCCACACACAAGCACACAAATAAACATACATATCTCTACTTTCTTTATTTCAATAGAAAGTCTGAATTCTGACACCCCCAGCGCACCAGCCATATTCACTGAACCAGAACAATCCCCCCATCCCATTTTCTTGACCATTATCTTTTGTTTGGCGGTGGATTGGCAGTGTCGGTAGAGGATCGGATGCCATGCTTTGAAGCATAGAATTACCTCCCTGTATGATCTGAGTTCAAATCCCGCCGAGGTTAACTTTGCCTTTCATCCTTCCGGGGTCGATAGAATAAAGTACCAGTAATGCATTGGGTAATTGCTGGCCTTGTGTCAAAAGTAGAAACAATTATCTTTTGTTTGGCACAAAATTCTCTAAATGGCTACAAAATAAATTTCTAAATACGGGCGCGAAATTTAATGTACTTGTTCACGTGACAGTCATAATTTCATTTATAACCAATCAAATTACATTTCAGCACATCAGTCATACTCAGAACAACTCTCTCAATCCCTTTTTCTTGATCATTATCTTTTGTTTCGCGGTGAATTGGCAGTATCGGTAGAGGGTCGGATATGCTTTCTAGCATAGCTATGTCCCTTTATGATCTGATTTCAAATCCCGCCGAGGTTAACTTTGCCTTTCATCCTTACGGGGTCGATAATATAAAGTACCAGTAACGTACTGGGTAATTGCTGGCCTTCTGCCAAAAGTAGAAACAATTATCTTTTGTTTCGCGGAGCTTAACTTTGCCTTTCATCCTTACGGGGTCGATAAAATAAAGTACCAGTAATGTACTGGGTTATTGCTGGCCTTGTGCCAAAAGTAGAAACAATTATCTTTTGTTTGGCACAAAATTCTCTAAATGGCTGTAAAAAAATTCAAAAGTACGGGCGAGAAATTTAATGCACTTGTTCACGTGACAGTCATAATTTCATTTATACCCAATCAAATTACATTTATAAAAAAAAGCCTTCGTGAGCCACTTTTTCTTAAGTAAAAAGAAATTCAAACACAAACTGGCGCGAAAGCTAATGTGCTTATTCACGTAACTGCATCAACCAACCAAACTTCACTCATATATGAAAAAACAACCTGAGCCCCCCCCCTTTGTTTGAAGAACTTTGTTACGCGAACTGGCGCGAAATTTATTATACTTATTCACCAACCAACCAACCAAATTACTTCTCTAAAAACCTGGCATTTCGAGCCACTTTTTTCCATATAAAACAGAAGTAACATTCAAAGACCACCCAGATGTGAGAAAAACCACAGACCCTCCATTTGAAAAGCAGAAGAACTGCGAAACCGCTAAAGGAACCAAATAAATATATATTTAAAAAAAAAAAAGAGTCCAGTTGCATTATCGATTTCATCTTTTTTCCTTATACTTTCACTCGTGTAGGACAGCGCGGTTATTTTTCATTTTGTAAAAAAAAACCACCAAACTTTCTAATATATATATATATATATATATATATATATATATATATATATATATATATATATATATATATAATGAGAATAGGTGCAAATATACAAGAAATAACGCGAAACAAAGCGCAGAAAAAATTGTATGTATATCTGAACTGATGGCCCTCATAGCAAAAAGTAAAGACATTGAGAAAGGTGAGAATTTTTTCGTCAGGAGCACATTTAAACTACCTGAACCCTTTATGATAGTACGAATGTCGCTAGATGTCTACAAAAACATTAGTGAGGGTCCGCCAACGATGTGGGAGCCTCTAATATAAAAGTCACGAGTAGGCCTTTAAAAGGTCGCCTATTCAGACCACAAATTCGTGATCTCCATGGTAGACCTAGATGGAACATATAGATAGGGTCCTAGTTAATAGAAGCTTAATGTATCGTAAGCCTATAGCGAAAGTTGACAGGGGCAGTCATCAACAATAGAGTAGAATCGGTAGTATTTAGTAAAGAAATAGTAATAGGAACAAATACAAAGTAAGGTGAGCTGGTAGCTCGATTAGACGAGGCTATTAATAGCTACGAGAATGGCACCATGCCATTTCCTCAATGCCAAACACGAAGGTTGCATTGTCAGAGGTAAGGCGCATGGTCAAAGAAAGGAGAGAACGAAAGCTGTTCGATGGGCTCAAGTGGCAGAGACGCAACGTGGTAACAAATCCACAATTCTGTCTTTGATGGACCGGTCAATGTTGATGATTTCTTCTAAGAACTATTTGTTTTCATATATATCAAGTCGTGTGTTACTTTTCTACATTCGATATATATATATATATATATATATATACACATATATAAGGAACAAATATGAAATCGAAAATGCAACTGGTGTCTTTGTAAGAATATTTACTTGTTTCATTTACCGGTTTCACAGTTCTTATGCTTTTCAAAAGTAGAATTGAGATGGAGGGTTTTCCACCTCAATTCTATTTTTTTTTCCTTATACTTTCAGTCGTATAGGACATCTCGTTTTTTTTCATTTAAAAAAAAACAACCCATTTTCTATATATATATATATATATATATATATATATATATATATATATATATATATATATATATATATATATATATATATATATATATATATATGTATGTATATATATATAGGGGGATCGAAACTGCTCAAGTCCATCTCTACGACCGATGATGATGGCGTTTTGTGTCCTTTTGTGTCCTTTTAAAAAAAATATTTTTAAAGTTTTCCCCTTAAAAATTAGTTCTTCGTTTTCTTTTGTTTCCGTTCATTGTCATGTCCTTTCTTTATTAATTTCCTGAAGTACAAACACACACACACACACACACACACACACACACATATATATATATATATGTATATCATCATCATCATCATCATCATCATCATCATCTTCGTTTAACGTCCATCTTCCACGCTAGCATGGGTTAGACAGGAGTTGTTCCGCTTGAGGCAAGATTGGTCGGGTGACCGTGTCTCGCTCATATAGCACCATCTGGCAGGTTTTCTACGGCTGGATGCCCTTCCTAACATCAACGACATTTACAGTGTGGAACTGGGAACTTTTTACCATGTTACCTACACGACCACATTACAGCGTGGACTGTGGGTTTTTTTTTCTTTTCGGCGTGACACCTACACGATCTCGATCTCGATCTCATTATCTCATTTAGTTGGACAGGATGTTGTGGTACCAACGTTACAGAGAGAGAGTGGTGTTGGTCGGAGTGGGAGGATAGGGTAGGGCTAGTGGATTACGGTGTACCTACTGTATATATATATATTGGGGATCGATCGACTTTCGTCAAATCGGACCGAGGAAACAATGTTTTCGTCGGTCTTTCCAGTTGCTAATACTATCTATCGGTCGCAACTCCAGGTAGAAAGAGCAACGTGAAATAAAGTGTCTTGCTCAAGGACATAACGCATCACCCGGTCCAGGAATCGAACTCACAGCCTCAAGATTGTGAATCCAATTCTCTAACCACTCAGCCATGCGCCTATATTATATATAATAAATTTGAAGACTAAAATCCAAAGAGGGCTCGATAAGGATAAATATATATCAAATATATAAGAACCGTAGAGCAAATATTTATTAAAATAACAGATTAAAGTTTAAGCAAAGAATCGCTGCTTTCACCCTTAACGGGATCTTCTGAAGATCCCGTTAAGGGTGAAAGCAGCGATTTTTAATTTTTAAAATTTTCTTATTTTACGTCTTTCATATAATTGTTCTGCATCCCCCTGCATAGAACCACATAGGTACTAAGACATAACTTATATATTTGCTAGCATGAGTGTACATCTGTACACATATGTTGGTAGATGTACTAATTCTCTATATTTATCTCCAAATTATTTGTTGAGCAAAACTTGCCAATATTTACTGCTGTTTCATGGTAGTAGTAGGCTCTTGTCATAATACCACCCCGCTCCTAACTGATTAACCTCGGTGTCACGTGAGTGATTCTTTAGAATCTGCCACTGACCAGAGGCAGTGAAATTTTTTCAGTGCTCCGGAATTTAGTCCTCGCTAGCTTCATTCCATCCACTGAATTATTATTTTTATATGGGTTCTTAGTGCCCGCGCATTGCCTGGGAACTTAGCTGAGAATAGACTCCCTGATGACGTAATGAATTCTCTATAGTTATATTATGTAACTATATTTATCCCATTACAGAAACTAATTAGTTGGAGTGAAAATTTTAGTAAGTTGATTTTTAATTTTTAAAATTTTCTTATTTTACGTCTTTCATATATATATATATATATATATATATATATATATATATATACTAACAGAAGTACTTAGCGTTGCCCGGGTTAACGAAAATAATTGTTTCTACTTTTGCCACAAGGCTAGCAATAACCCAGTGCATTACTGGTACTTTATTCTATCGATCCCATAAGGATGAAAGGCAAAGTTAACCTCAGCGGGATTTGAACTCAGATCATAAAGGGGGTTAACCTCATGCCATAAAGCATGTTGTCCGACGCTTTACCGATACTGCCAATCCACCACCCCAAGATGGTATATTATAATGCGACGATCATGCCATTTCAAGAATATTAGCGATGCAAAAGATGAGACACGAATAAAACATTCTCGACACTGTTCGTCGAGAGTCTATCTCTACTTTATAAGACTTGAACATTCCTCACACAATTTTATAAGAGACATTTGAGGTTGAATAACTGTAAAGTCTTTCTCAAAAACATAAAAGAAGAGGATTTCTATCAGTATAACGATAATGTTATTTTTGTATATCGATATGACGATAATGTTATGTCGAAGTGTACCGATGACGTAGATGAAGTAAAATAACAACACAGCCACAATAGAAAACGTAAAGTGCCATAACTATGCTGCAAATCATGGCATCAGACCCTCTACCGATACTGCCAATCCACTGCCTGCATAAAGAAAATAATTGTTTCTACGTTTGGCACAAGGCCAACAATTATCCAGTGCGTTACTGGTACTTTATTTTATCGACTCCGTAAGGATGAAAGGCAAAGTTAACCTCGGCGAGATTTGGCAAGGGCCGTAACTCTATACGACAAACATGGCGTTCGACCCTCTATCGATACTGCCAATCCACCTGCATAAAGAAAATAATGCAATTTCATTCGAAACCTTTTCTAGGGTGTATTTGAAATTTCTAATATAACTGTTACTTTTCTGAAACATATCTTTTAGTTGCAATGTGATTTCATAATTAGTCTCTTTAATCCTTTTATACCTTGTCTATGTTTGGGTTTTCATATCACTGATGAAAGTCAGTTGTAAATATTTTGGTTCTTCTGAAGTGGCTGAAGTGGTCCAATTCTGTAGTACACTTACCCTTGGATCTGGAAAGTGAGTATATAAACGCGTGTGTGTATGTGTGTATGACTGTGTGTGTGTGTGTGTGTGTGTGTGTGTGTGTGTGTGTGTGTGCGTGCGTGTGTGTGCGTGTGCGTGTGCGTGTGTGTGTATGTGTGTGCGTGGTTTTGTGTGTGCACATATAGGTATATAGATATAAGTTCAGACATACACACAAATGTGCAGGACTTTGTCCCTAGAAACAAGGGAAACTACTTAATAGATATTGTAAATTATCATTCTTTTTCTGTATTCAACTGGCTCTTTGCCTCGATGTTACTCGGAGTTTTCCCTGCCTCTCATTCGTTCATTTATTCTAATACCAACATAGCTGTAGAAAAAGGAAATGTTTCCATTTGAATTCCATTTATTATCTTATATAATGTTGTTTTAATAGTTTGTAGTTTGACAGAATGATTCCAGCAATGGTGTACAAACAAGACATAACAGCCCATCGTAGACTATGCCAGCCCTATCTGAAATTCATAAATCTTTCAAGTATACTCTCAAACCATCCAGTTACAGTTAAAATATCAAAACACATAGTAGTGATCTGGTATGTTGCAACATACCAGATCACTACTATCAAAACATCCTAATATCACTATCTCTTTCATTCAACGCAGAGGAACCCCAAACACTATATACACACAGAAATAGATGCAACATTAATAGTCTTATTAGCCCAAATACTGTGATAGGATGCACACTACCAGTGAGAAATGCATAGGAACAACAATTGTCGCGCTCTGAAGGAGGCCATCTTATCTACCTACTCTATGACCATCACCTTCTGTTATAAATGCCAACTCATAAATTCATCACAGTATGTCAGCGCATGTATAATGTGGGTCACAGCTTGTTTGACAATACCATGAATCTGTAGAGTCAGCAACAGACTAAAATTGAGTAAAACTATTTTCAATAGTCATCATATTCTGAATATGGAATTTAGTTAGCAGTAGGAGTGATTCACAGTACAGGTTTACATGAAGGAATATACGATATATTTATATACAATAAGCATATATATGTCTCACTGCGAGTGACATAAGCAGTGATCACAGTTTAACCCTTTAGCATTTGCATTACTCTCTATATTTACTATTGCATTTTTACAGTAAATGCTTTACCTCAAATAATTAT
>OZ024743.1:122490000-122495000 GCA_964016885.1 Eledone cirrhosa
GGTCGACCCTATCGAAAGTTTTGATTGATCTAAATGGATCAGAGCCCCACCGAACCCAGGTTTATACCATACCCTCTCTATGATGTATCGCATGAGCTTGAGGTTATCGTGTATGGGGTAGTGCGCGCATGTCGGAAATCCTGGTCTCGCTGACGGCAATTACATCCATTTCTACAGACCTGCGGTCGTTGAGCAGGTGACCCTGCTTCCAGAGGGACCCCAGGCCACGAACATTTAAACATCCTACTCTTAATATGGCCATGTTGGCATGTTGGCTGGCTAAAAGTGTGAGGAAAAGTTTACTTACCTCCCGGGGTCTTGTGAAGAACAGGTGGTTCGACGTCCATAGTTGGTGGGGTTTCTTTTAGGAACCCTTTAAAATACTCGATGTGGGTTCCTCGTTCAGTGTTCCCACGTGACGATGAAAGCTCTCTAGATTTCCTTTGAAGGAATCGAGCGACATTCGTACCAGAAACAAATTTTCTAGCATGCGAAATGTGCTCGATTAAAAAATCTCCTCCTTTGTTTGGATTTCTTCACTTCGTGCTACGAGGCCATCAATTTCTCGTTGGTCCTTCTCATAAACACGAAGTTTTTTATGTTTTGTTGGTGCGGTTTTATTTGTTTGCGTTTGGGTGACTGTGGTGGTGATGGTTTTGTTGTTTTCGCGTGTGTCTGTGTTTGTTGCGAGTGTGGTGTCTGCAATTTCAGATATCTGTGCTTATTTGTTCTTGTGTCTGCTTAGGTTGTTTGCGTTTGGGGAATTGTGGTGGCGGTGATGGTGTTGGTGTTGTTGAGGGAAGTGTTCCCGTGGGTGTTGTCTGCATTTTTTATTGTGGGTGTTTTTCTGCTTTGTGGGGCTTTTTCTTTGCGTGTTTTCTTTTTTTTTTTTTTTTTTTGGTGGGATTTGGGTTTTCCCTCATCGTCACTACTGGAAGATGAAGGGTCTGTGGCTGTAAGTGTGTCTGTGCCTGTGTGTGTGTGTTTATGTTGTTGTCCATGTATGTATTTCTTGGGGGAGGCGGAATGTGAGAGCTATCTTCGTTTCCCTCCTAGGTGGCCAATGTTGGTGGTGGGCGGTGGCATTTCCCTTGATGATGCTTCTGGTGGTTTTGCCGGTGCAGTTGTTGGTGGTGGTCTTCGCTCCGGCGCCGGCAACAGTGCAGACCCCTTGCACATTTCAGCTGTTGAGGGTAGAAGGCTCGCAAATGGGTTGTTTCCTCGCAAACGAACCAATGCAGCCTTTTGCCCTCGGTTATTATATGTAACACCGACCCGTTTTGGAGGCGTATGTGGGCTGGTATTCTCTTTACATCCTCGGGCTTGATCTGGTGATCTGGACAAGTATCTCCAGGTCAATCCAGGACCATTCCTCCCTGGCAGTTCTCGTAATCTCTATCGGGACGGTATCCGTCCGCCTCCACGATTACGCATCCCAGGAGCCACCACATGTCAAGTCCTGGGGGAATCCCGGGAATGCGGACACAAGCAGTTCTTTTTCCAACGTGGCAGGGGTACATAATAACCTTGCTCGTTTTGCAAGGGGTCATGGCATGTTTCATAGCGAGGGCTTCTGACTTAAACAGCACCAAAATGGTGCCGTATTATCTGCCCCTCGCTATGTTCTCGGTGTAATCCGTGATGCACCTCAGCTCAGCTTCAATATCTGCCAGAGCAATTAAAGCCGCCGTCTTTGTCTCTGGTGACATGCTTCTGTAATGCACCGTTCTACACTCCACTACTTCAATGGCTTCTGCCGTGTCAGTTATGTTGGCCCAGGTTTGCTCTTGTTTGATGAGCTTCCAGGCCTGCGTCAAATTTTCATCTTTATTCGTGAGGTCCATGCTGAAGCATGGTTTCTTTTTGGGAGAAAATGTTTGCTGTATCCCTCCTCTCAACGTTTAAGCCACTGTCACACGACAGCAGACTTACAGTTGGGGGGCGTGGCTCAGCCATGTTTATTTGCTCGATAATTTTCTTTTTTTACACAAAGTTCAAATATTTGGGTAAAAAAACCCAACTATAATAGTTTCTCCCCTTCACAGGGCGCAGAAGGAAGTCTTACGACCCCCTTAGCAGCAAAAAAAAAAAAGAATTAGCAAATACAAATTAAGAAAACAACTCAAATTCAGTAACTCACGGAGCTTCCAAACACACGTCTACTCTTGCCAACGACCAATAATAATTGTTTGGCACAAGGCCAGCAATTACCCAGTGCATAACTGGTAGTTTATTTTATCGACCCCGTAAGGATGAAAGGCAAAGTTAACCTCGGCGGGATTTGAACTCAGAATGGCAAGGGCCGTAACTCTATGCGTCAAAGCATGGCATCTGACCCTCTACCGATACTGCCAATCCACTGCCACTTAACAACCAATAATAATAATAATAATTGTTTCTACTTTTGGCACAAGGCCAGCAATTATGCCAGTGTATTACAGGTACTTTATTTTATCGAGAGAAATGAACGCTTGCATAAAACACAACGCCAGAAAAAGAATGAAGATTGCTGAAGCAGAACTCATCAGGTATACATGAAACACATATTAAATCTGGTTCTATTTGCCGTGTAATATTAAATACTAAATGACTAGAACATTCGTTATATGAAATGTCATTTGGTTCAACTATCATAACAATCCCTTCATCAATCTGAACGTTTCTTCAAATTATTGTTTGAAAACAGGAATATAAACTCTGACTGCAAGAATAGAACTCTGTGGCAAGAAGTAAGTCTATGGATAAAGTTAATATCTACAATTGAATATAAAATGAATTGGGAGATAAGAAGGGTGTACTGGAGATAACAAAGTGTACTGGGAGATAACAAAGGTGTACTGGAGATATTATCGAAATGTAAGAGTTAAAGTTGAATTATAGCTGGAAATTGATATATTCTGTTTCAATGAATATAATGAGTATATTCTGAATGATACGAAATTTAAAGTCAGTTGAATCAATAAAAACGTAAATATTTAAAGTATCTATACTTAATCACATTTTACAGAAATGTAATGTACAACATTGGTTAAACCATCACTGATCAAGATAAAAATGACGTTAAGGCAAAAGTAAACTGTTAGAAAGCCGTCCAACGACAGATTACATGAAACACGAGAAAATAATCGTAGCATTAGAAACCTTCAATAACCAATTAGCATGGATTACTGTCAAGGGACTAACATAGTTAAATATTGACATTACAGGAAAATATATTAAACCCTCTATGGTGAAATGTCTCTAGACATTACTTCAATACAATGATCCATATTAACAAATTATTACATGTCAAATTATAGGAGTTAATAAAGCCCTTTCCAAAGAAAAGAAGTCTACTTGAATAACTCATTTTTTTTCTTATAAATTCCTTGAGCTGGTATCAAAATATCAAATCAAAGTAATTTAAGAAAGTACAAAATTAAAAAATAGAAACTATAAAAATGCATATTGTAAATAATAAGCAGTAACGTAATTGAATACTAGTTATGGTCTGAGTAGACAAATAATCTTGCAAAATGTTTTACTTTATATGATATATAGTTATAGTTCAAAAATATTATGTACCAAATTTTTAAAATTTTCTATGTATGAGTAATTCTACTTTAATGTTAGGCAAGGCAGAGGCTTTCATTTGAACTGAATTGAAATTATCTCACTAGGAGGCCACACACGTCACAAATTGATCTACACACCCTTTACTAATCTACTTTTACTTTTCTAGATTTCCCTAGACGTGTTGGCACCGAACATGTTATTTGAGCTTATCTTTTATAATGTCTTAATTCTCTGTTGATACTGAGTTGATACTGGTTACATCGCATAAACCTTTTAAACAAACCATCACTTAAATTGACAGATCAACGCCGAATAATACTTACTACAACTGCCATGGAAGCTCATGGCTACTTTTAATTCTCATAGTGTCAATTTAGATTATATTGATAATACAATTAACTAATTTGACATTGTTAATAGTGAACAATATATCGAGTGTACATAATTCTACTTGCAATTTACTTTACTCAATTTAGTTAAACAAAAATGTTTGCATCTGAAAGATAATGTTAATAGGATAGATAAACTACGCCAGTGATCCGCAAGAAATATAGATGATTTGAATATTTTCCATGGAAAGGCGATATTATTTTGTCTCAGATGGCGGTGGGTTGACAGTATCAGTAGAACGTCGAACACCATGCTTTGCAGCATAGACCTTACGGTCTGTGTTCAAACCCCGCAAAGGTCGATAAAATAAAGCACCGGAGTCGATATAATAAAGCACCAGTAATGCACTGGGGTCGATTTAATCGGCTTTCACTTCTCCAAACATTTTGGCCTTGTGTGTATATCAGAAACCATTATTTTTGTCTCAGATACACGTCATTTAGATCTTCCATTTTATCAGTAGTCACCTTTTTGCAGGTTAGATAGATTAGAAAATGTTACTCAACAGAATCTCAGTAAAATAGCATAATGTTTTTAATACAGACAAAACTTTACTTCAAATGGTCGATGAACATTAGCTTTATATAATTTGGATGGTAAATCTATTCCACCGCCCAGTTTAACACATATATCTGGTCTTTTGGGCACCTTTAATGGAGTCCAAACCATGACAAGCATTTGGACAAGGCTTCCGGTTAGAGGATACACTCTTTCTTCCTTCTCACCAGGTTCGGAGGTGTCGATAAGAGTAATGGAAAAATCTGTCCCCTTTCCATAAAAATGGCATTTATTGACAAAGTGAAGTCAAGAGAACTAATTTCGAATATGTTATTGGTATTTATTTAATGAACTTCAATGTATGACGTAATTATTAATTTCATAGCAAAACTTAAAGACTGAGACACTCATCCTCTCAAGAATGCCTACGCAATGCACTCTGCATGTGATTGGAGTTCCACTGATATAGGTAGAGACGTTCAGGTATCTCGGGGCCGTTTTCACGAGAAATGGAAGGAGCAAGCTGAATTAAATGCAAACTGTGTTGCAACTGGCGC
>OZ024743.1:122500000-122535000 GCA_964016885.1 Eledone cirrhosa
GGGATTTTATGGTTGTTCCTGGCTTTTCTACCACTTTAATCTTTAAGTGGGTCTTTCTCAGATGAAGAATCTGTCCCGCATGTGCGACCCAACAGAAATGGAAAGACACATCCAACACTTCATCAACCGCATGCAGTTCTCTGGCTACAACCAAAGAGGCAGAATCAGAGTATACGAAGGAGCCATGGAGAAGTATAAGACCCTCATAGAACTGGACATGAAAGGAATTTGCCCATTATACAGGAGCAAATTCTGGAATAGCTTAGATAGGACTAAAGCCACCTCATGGTACAACAACCAGAGATACCAGAGTGTCATGTTCGTGGACACCACCTCTGGAGGGAAATAAGCTAACCAGTGTAGACAGGCCCTGAGAAAGACCCACTTAAAGATGTGGATTTTCTTAAAAGGGTCTGTTTTGCTGATCAGGGATTTTATGGTAGTTCCTGGCTTTTCTACCATCGGGTTGGGTGATAGTTCAAAAGCACAGTAGTAAATCAATAGAAGCAAAGAGAGGTAACTGCTCATCTGTAAGTTAGGGATTATAGTTTATTTGTGAATGAATCTTCGCAAATCATCCGAGTGACTGGATATCCTATGCAAACTAGGAAATTTGTGTGTCAAGTTGAAACAACACTGTTCCAGATATTGAGCATTACTGTAATGCACGTCTTGAACACAATCAGTATCTGAGCTGGGTTGAATGATTTTGTGACCTATTTTTGGCGATTTATTTTGCGATTATGTATACGTGAAATTGACATATAAGATCACCAAACCTAAAAAGTGTAACATTTGTTGCATATTCATTAACATATATTGTATTTCCGCAATACTTATTCTGAAAAGAATTCCCATATTTCGGTGAAATTTAGTTTGTCTGATTAAATATTTTATAACATTCAATTTCGTCTAATTTCTGAATTTAACATAAACAATACTAACTTAGTGATTAACAAAATAAGGCACGTAAGAATATCGACTCAATTATGTAGACACCTTGAATGTATTAATGATATTGTTCCCATATATTTGAACATAGCAATAAATAAAAGCTGAGTTAAAATACCTCAGAGACAGGCTTCCCAATGGTTCTGTTCTATGCATTTAAAGCTATTCAGTATCTTTTTAGAAAGGCTTGAACGTTTCACAAGAGCAGAAGCCAAGACAATTTTATGGCTAAATGAACTTGAACAAAGACTGTATATAGGTTTATATTAGTTCACTATAGAGTAATGCATTAAATCATAAATTTATAAGAAAAAATCAAAACAAACAAATTGATGTACAAGCATTTCAGATACGCAACGATTGTCTGTTTCTGTTATAAGTCTGACAATGAATTTTTTTCTCTTCAAGAATTGTTTTTATATTCTGTATATAGTCTGTGGGTATGAGTTTCCCATGTTTTTGATGTTGAATAAAAAATATAATTACTCGCAAGTTTGCAAATTGGTGTTTTCCAGATGATGAAAAAGAGAAATTGTCGAAGAAAATAAGATTCTGAGAAAACAGCATTGAATTTCCTTAACAGAAATAGGATACAGAACAGCGTATACTTCCTCCACACTGAGAAGTAAAAATCTAAATCCGGTTTGTTCTGTTTGAGTTCTGATCTGTATCCCACATAAAATATTTGTTGATATTACAGAATTTCTCTTTAGATATAAGTTGAGAACAATGATACGAAGTCATTGTTAGTTATGAACACAACATAGCTATATAAGTACATTTTCAAACGTCAAGCTAGAATTAAAAATGGTTTTCAATCGTTTAGTGTTTCATGTCAAGCATAACAATTTAATTTATCGCATAGCTGTTAATGAAAACCAGACCAAAAGCGAAGCTTAAATTATCAAATGCATGTTTAAAATTAGCTCTTTAGTAACTGAGAATTTTAATGTAATTTTTAAAGCTCATTCACGCTCAGTGATTCTGTAGTATGTGTAAAGTATCTGATTTATTTGAAACGAATAAAAAAAATTTCTACAAACTTGTAATTGAAGTATGTTATTTATACATACAATTTATATTGCAAATATAGAGGTTAGAATCCCATTAGTGTAAAACTTGTCTATTCAATATTATTATTTCGAACGACAATGTAGAGCAAGTGTATGATCTCTCTGTAAATACGCCAGCTGGTTTTGCTTTGCAGTTAAAGTTCATTCACATTATTTAAGCTACTAAAGGCCTTTTAAAGATGTGAACGGCAGAACTTCCTGTTCCCTCTCCTCTAAAATATATGACTTTGCATCGACAAAAGAAACCAATATTTATTCATGTTATACGTTTGATAACTACAGCCTTTTCATTGACTGTTTTAAGCAGATGTCTCTGAGTGCTGTAATGGCATGGACACAACATTACAATATAGCTAAATGTCTCTGACTTTATATTTGCAGTGGTATTTTCCAGTGACCCACATTTTATTGGATTAGATAGAGCGAAGTGTGCAACAAATTGATGGTCATTCAGAAGATAAAAATATATGCAAACTTTTCAGTAAGTAAGCGTAAATGCCCTATATTCTAAGGATGTCGTGAAAACGGAATGTGTTGTGTTTTTGCCTCATCAAAGAAAATAGTGACGTAAGTTAATAAAAAATGGTCTCAGTCTAAAATTGAAGCACCACCGTAATTTCAGGACACCCTTTCAACCCTACACCTTTTGATTATATAAGTAATTTCCATATTTTATTGTTCATTGCTGCAATTTGCTTCTACCGTTCTCTGAACTGTTCATGGTCACGTTAGACCAATCAGTTTTATTCCGGTTAAATATCTAGTTTTTCTTCACAATCTAGATATTACGAATATGTCTTCATTATGCTTTCGTTAAATATGGCTATTAAGACGTAGTATTCATTTCAAAGATTTAATTGCGACAGTGAGCAGGCTGAGTTATGACAATGATCTCTTGTAGAGTGGTTGTCTTATATTTAGCTCATATTTTTCCCTCGTGTCAGTCTTCATCCGAAAGACCTATTATTTCACATGACTGCATATCAAGAATTTATCAATATTATCTAATCATTTATGATGGATTTAGAAAGAAATACACCTGCGGGTAGTGGAACAGAAGGTGGAATCTGAGAACAGGTTTTGTATAGTGGCTGTGTTGCTATTTTACTTCATCTACGTCATCTGTACACTTCGACATAACATTATCGTCATATCGATAGACAAAAATAACATTATCGTTATACTGATATAAATCCTCTTCTTTTATGTTTTTGAGAAAGACTTTACAGTTATTAAACGTCAAATGTCTCTTATAAAATTGCGTAAGGAATTTTCAAGTCTTATAAAGGAGAGACAGACTCTTGGCAAACAGTGCCAAGAATCTTTTATTCATGTCTCACCTTTTGCATCGCTAATATTCTTGAAAAAGCATGAGCGTCACATTATAATATACCATCTTGGGAGTATCAGTAGAGCGTCGGACAACATGCTTTATGGCATAAGGCTAATCCCATTTTCGATCTGAGTTCAAATCTCTCCGAGTTTAGCTTTGCCTTTCCTCCTTACAGGGTAAATAAAATAAAGTACAAGTAACGCACTGGGGTCGATTTAATCGACTTTCCTCTCCCCTAAAATTGTTGGCCTTGTGCTTGAATCAGAAACCATTATTATATAGGCAGTATCGGTAGAGGGTCGGACGCCATGCTTTGCAGTATAGTGTTACAGCCCTTTATGTTCTGAGTCCAAATCCCGCCGAGGTTAACTTTGACTTTCATCCTTACGGGGTCGATAAAATAAAGCACCAGTAATGTACTGGAGTAATTGCTGGCCTTGTGTCAAAAGTAGAAACAATTATTATATACCAACTTCTTTGTTAATCTTATCATTAAACAGGAAGGCGCTTGCTATAAAATAAGTTCCGGTAAGGTAGAGACCATGATGCAGTTCCAGGTTTAAGGTAGACGTCATACATTTCACTGTAGTAAACGTATGAACGTCACAACATCACGAATGTCATCACTCAAAATATACGGTTTTTACAACTAGTTAAAAAAAAATTAAAGCCAACATCATTGTTAGCTCTGATTGAACAGATGAATTATAAACAAAATCCTGATCAAAAGATATTCTATAATAGGCGTCCCAGATGTGATTATATCTGATTTGTTTCAGAGATAGTGTATAATGATGTAATTATTCAATGTTCTATTAATAAAATGGTAGGGTTTTGGTTTGTAAGACATTTTACTGATAATATTTGCTTATTATTTTTTCAACGTGCAATATACAGCTAATTTCTCATTCACTGTTTGATTTTGAGCCCTTGCATATCTATTAATGATATGTACTTATATTTATATTGCAGTCACATGAAAAGCCTTTAAGCTAAAAATAATACTCGGCGGTGAGGTTTTAGAGCAAGAGGCTACTCTAACGACCAGAGTAATTTTCTTTGTATTATACGGGTAATTATCTTCCCATTACCATTACCGTAAGAATATATTGGATGAAAATCCCCTAACGTAAATAACTTTCTTTATTGAGAGGAAATATTTGAAAAGTATGTACTAATAGGCGGCGAAATGATAACAAAAATATACACAAATAAATATAGCCGAAGTTTATCAGAAGAAATGTCAGATACATTTGCTAGAACGCTGGTAATGGATCAACGAGAAGGTTTTGTTTGAAACTCAGCATAAAGGCTATTCTTACATCTCAGAAATGTTTACATACAAACCTAATTAGGCGCAAGTGTTATTGGAAAGTACCACGTCTGTTTTTCATTTGCTTTATGATAAGTTCCCGGCTAATTAATTCCTCGATTCAGTTTTTGATTCACGGTTGGAAGGAACTACATCGTTTAACTTACTGGGCAAAACATGAACGTCACAACATCCATTTCCCCAATATCTATAGCGTCATGTTTATACGACTCAAAAGAAAAACATATATCTATGTGATAAAATCAGATTTATCAATAAATGACTATTTATTCTCGGGAAAAAGTAGAACATTCAGAGAAGATGATATCATATTAATTCCTTTTAAAAGGAATTAATGACGTTGGTAAAATGTATTTGTTTCAACAAAGAGTGGTAATGTCCCAGCTGAAAAATTACATTTTCTGCCTCGGTGTTCGCCAAGAGTTTTTCATATCAATTAGTCAATATATTATTTGTTGGAGGTAATTATTTCATAATATATCAATAACATACATATCTAATGTGTGATTTATTGGTCAAATGTCTTCTATCCAGTTGACTCGGAGAAAGTTAATGTTCATTGTTTTTCGTTCTTTGACTAAACCACTAAAAACGAAACGTCAACGTCGACTGTAGAACTGTTTTATACTAGAACGTTAAATAATCCAAAGTTACAATAACCATTTCTGCTATTCTAACGTAAAAATGTCCCAAATTTCTAAAGAAGGGCTATGGTATAATGAATCAACTTCAGTAATGGTATCATTCCATCGAGGAATGAATGGCGAAATCAACCACAATGAAAATAGAAATCAGAACGAAAAAAGACGTAACTAAATATCATAGGTTTAGTTAGGATCTCAACATTTTCTGCTAAATAATTGTTTATGCTATTGGCACAAGGCCAGCAATTACCTAGTACATTACTGGTACTTTATTTTATCGACCCCGTAAGGATGAAAGGCAAATTTAACCTCGGCGGGATTTGAACTCAGAATGGCAAGGGCCGTAACGCTATGCATCAAAGCATGGCGTCCGACCCTCTACCGATACTGCCAATTCACCAATGATTTCTAATATAGGCACAAGGCCAGTCATTTTTTTTGGTGGGGGGGGGGGCGAATATATCGACCTCAGTGCTTTAGTGGTGCTTTATTTTATTGATCCCTTAGGATGAAAGATAAAGCCGGCCTCGGCAGGATTTGAACTCAGATCATAAAGGGGCGTAACTCTATGATGCGAAGCATGGCGTCCGACCATCTACCGATACTGCCATTCCACCGCCCTTTTCTGCTAAATAATAATGGTTTCTTATATAGGCACAAGGCCATCAATTTTGGGGGAGGGGAAAGTCGATTAAATCGACCCTAGTGCGTGACTGGTACTTTATTTTATCCACCCCGTAAGGATGAAAGGCAAAGTTAATCTCAGCGGTATTTGAACTCAGATCATAAAGGTCCGTAACTCTATGCTGCAAGGCATGGCGTCCGACTCTCTACCGACACTGTCAATCCACCGCCCTTTTCTGCTAAATAATAATTGTTTCTACTTTTGGCACCAGGCCAGCAATTACCCAGTACATTGCTGGTACTTTATTTTATCGACCCCGTAAGGTAATAATGATGGTCTTTGCTATGACTTGGAGCCACACAATTAGGTTAAATCTGCAGAACCTTAGCAATGAAAGTCGAAGTTGGCACGGTAGAATTTGAACACAGAAGATAAAGGGACATAATCACAGAAAAGCGTTTTGTTTTAAATTTGTTTTGTGAAATCATAATAATTATTATTTTCTCGCCTATATATATATATATATATATATATATATATATATATATATATATATTGTCTAATCATTATAATGTTTATTTCTTACAGAGCGACAAGGTCATACATTTGGCCAGGAAGGAACAGTTAATTATATTGATCCCATTACTTGACTGGTACTTATTTTACCGACATCAAAAGGATGAAAGATAAATTCTACATCGGCAAGATTCTAACTCAGACGTAAAGAGCCGTAACTAGATATTATAAGTCATTTTGTTTGAAACCTTAGAGACTCTACCAATCCGCTATATGATATGACGATGATATAGATGATAACTTTCACAGGTGAAGATTCTGTAAAATCAATTTAATGATTTACTGCTGTAAGTAATATGAGTATCAAAGAACAGTATCGTTACTTCATAGAATATTATTTGCCGATTTGTTTTAAATCAACCAGAATTTAGTTTTGCATTGAAGTAGGTATTTGCTTTAATTTGTTTTGATTAAATTACTTGGCCTCGCTTGTATAGAGTGTTTGGAGTGCTAATTTATGGGCGCCAATTCCCGAGTGCAACGATAAAGAGGTTTATGACTTTAGTTTATAGTAAACTGTAGCATATGAATTCATAAAAATATGTTCTTGCAGACCAGCTTCTATCATGGCGAAAACAATTAATTTTAGATTTTTATCTTATCAAAAGATTCTAAAGTGCAGAGCATATTCTTCCAACATTTCAGTATAATGAATGGTTAGATGCGAGATAGATTGTTGAATATAGCTCTTTTTGCTTGAAAAAGATATACGAAAGAGTTGAAGATGTGTCTAGATGCGTCTGTTTTATGGTAGGATATCAATTACTTGTTGTTACTTCTAGAAAGTAATACACAGCATATGGAACAAAATTAAATTAGATTCCATAACAGCAAATATATTGTAGTCCCACTGCGAAAATGTTTATGAATTTATCTGGGATATTTTCACCAACGAATATTGTAAACAGAAAACCGATAAATTCATTCATGCAGGTTAACTGTAAGATCATAATTTATGTTTTCATATAAAGGATAGTATTTAATCTAATTATCTGCTCTGTTTATATAAATCATTATACAATAGCACTATAAATAACGCTGGACGTTTTCAGTTCATATAATTATATATTTTTGTACTAACTTCATCCTTAGATAGGAAATATGTTTCACTATTAACATCTATACTACGCTTCGATCGGTTTGATTGCGATTATCACAATTCCTTGAAGTATACCTAGAAATAAAAATAAATATCGAATTCGGAATTAGTCTGGTACTAATGTAGACATCCAGAAATAAGACACATGGTGATGATATTTGGAGATAAAACCTATAGAAATGTAGGGAGGATATAATCATTAAAACATTTAATTTCTAAGATGAACTTAATAGTTCAAGAAAATATAATCTTATTTACTGAAATCTATATTGCATATAATAATTGTTTCTACTTTTGGCACAAGGCCAGCAACTACCCAGTGCATTAGTGGTACTTTATTTTATCGACCCCGTAATGATGAAAGGCAAAGTTAACCTCGGCGGGATTTGAACTCATAATAGCAACGGCCGTAACTCTATGTGTCAAAGCATGGCGTCCGACCCTCTACCGATACTGCCAATTCACCGCCCTATATTGCATGTAATAATGATTTCTACTATAGGCACAAGGCCAGCAATTTGAAGGAGAGGGGAAAATCGATTAAATCGACACCAGTGCATTACTGGTGCTTTATTTATTGAGCTCGTAAGGATAAAAGGCAAAGCTAACATCGACGGGATTTGAAATTAGAACGTAAATGGCCATAACTCTATGCTGCAAAGTACCGATACTGAAATATTTCTACAATTGTCATATGAGAAACTAATATAGATTATTGAATAAAAGACTGAGAGGAAATGTCGATCTCGACTAGATTCATGTTTAGAATATAAAAATACACCATTACATAATCTGTTTATTTTCGAGGGTCGGCTGAAAAGTTCATAGGCTAACTATAAAGGGTTGATGCTTGAGCTGTAAAATCTTTCATGAATCAATTTCTTGTAGTAAGAATGAGGATATTCACATATTTCTGAGTGGTAGGGTGAAGCCCATTCCTTTCAAGGTCTGAGAAACAGAGAGAGAGAGAGAGAGAGAGAGAGAGAGAGAGGGAGGGGGGGGGGGATAGGAAAGAAACACTGAGAGAAATAGCTCTCCAGTATTGAACTGACACTTTTTGCCAACCTCAAAAGGAAAAGGCAAAGTTGACCTCAGCAGGATTTGAACTCAGAGCTCAGAGAACCGAAACGAATACGTGAAAGCATTCTATCCAAGGTTCTAACATCTCTGCAAATCACCGCCTATTGTACACATATAATAGATAAAAAAAGTTTAGGCAAAGATGTTATATAATTGTTTCTACTTTTGGCACAAGGCCAGCAATTATCCAGTGCATTACTGGTACTTTATTTTATCGACCCCATAAGGATGAAAGGCAAAGTTAACTAAATAATTGTTTCTACTTTTGGTACAAGGCCAGCAATTACCCAGTGCATTACTGGTACTTTATTTTATCGACCCCATAAGGATGAAAGGCAAAGTTAACTAAATAATTGTTTCTACTTTTGGCACAAGGCCAGCAATTATCCAGTGTATTACTGGTACTTTATTTTATCGACCCCGTAATGATGAAAGGCAAAGTTATGCAATCAGGGTATTTAGTTACTTTACCACACAGCTACACGTTAATGAAATATAATAATAGAGATTTCTAATGACCACGCAATTATATTTTGAAGAAGAGTTTTAGACTGTCTAAGGCAGGCTTTCCCCAAACGTTTTCAAATGCAGAACCCTTTTTGGTTGAGAAACTTTTGGGAGAACCCCAAAGTCTAATACTGTTATTTAGTCATAAGATAAATGAATATACTCCTCTACTTTTTTTTCACAGAGCCCCAGACACTTGTATGCGGAACTCTTGGGTTCCGCGGAACCCACCTTGGGTAACACTGGTCTAAGGAAATAATCATTGGGTAAGGAATCGTAGGAGGAGGAGACGAAGAAGGGGATGATGATGTGGAGGAGGATGAGATGGGGGGGGGGGTGTAATCATTTAAACAATCCGCATTCCTTAACAAGAACTTATTTTAAAGAGCCGGATTAATGAAAGGAAAAGTTGATTTCGACTGGCATTAAAACTCTAGTACATATGTATAGTAAAACTTTAGGTTATTTATTCATACATTTGAACATAAAACCTTTTAAAACTCCTTATTATACATGTGTGTGCTTGTGTTCATGTGTGTGTTTGTGTTCATGGACTTTGCACGCATAAGTATTTTGAAACCCTTAAATTTTATTTTATTTTATTTTATCATATTCACCTATCTACTTACTAATTCATTTAACGTGATGATGGTGATGGAGTTGGTGGAAGTGGTGATGATTGTGTGTCAGTGAAACATATATACCGGGTCCGAACACAAAGAGGGTATTATTTCTATATCAAATATTTCTAGTATTATTCAAACAACAATAGGTTTGTATATCTGGAATTGTTGGTTCAGAGACTAGAAAACCCTTAAAGTTTGAAAATAAGATTTACCCACTTCTCAGCAAAACTTTGACAGGAATTTTCATGAGAATGTTTCGGTTGTCATTTCTAGCTTCAGATGAAGAGTTGTTAATTTAATGCAATAGGGATTGCATTCCATCATTTAACATTTTATATATTTCTTTTGTTATTCATAATATATTCATATAAATCACGTATATCACAGAGACACATGTGACCATTTATACCATACATGAATAGAGAAAGTTACATGGATCGGTTTCTGTGGCATGAAATCCCCTCAATCTATCTTATTTCTCATTCTTTCTTCTGATGAAGGACTAGTGTCCGAAACGTTAAGACCCTCTTCCTGCTATATCAAGCGTTAACCTAATATTGTTGTTATTTCTGTTTACCTTTTACATACATACATACATACATATATATATATATATATATATATATATATATATATATATATATATATTTATTTATTAATCTGTTATTTTAATAAATATTTGCTCTACGGTTCCTTATCGAGCTCTCTTTGGATTTTAGTCTTCAAATTTATTATTATTACTATATATATATATATATATTATAAAGGGAAAAGACAGAAGGCCAAATATGTTGAATTTCCTTAATTGTTTATTTCAGCAAACACTATGCACATTTCAGTGGCCAAGTTGCGTAAGAACCCGTTGACATCCTCAGACATCGTGGTTAACATAGCAGAATAACCAATTCTACCCAGTGGCGAACCACCAATTTTGAACTTATATATATATATATATATAGGAAAAGAGTCAGGACCCCGACAGCTGAGCTCCGGCCGTTTCGACAGCTAGATCCAAACTTGTCCTGACTCTTTTCCTATTACCCACTCTACTAACCTAAGTATCGAGTACTCTGGTGCATTATGGTCCACCTGGTTCCTTACCACACTTTCTTTGTTTATATATATATAGGGTAACAAGTTATCGTTTTAGGTAATCCAGTTAGAGGTACTATGGATAGTTTTAACGTAAGGCGTTGTTTGACTCAACAAGAGGTTTCCTTAGTTAGGTAGCGAGTTTGCGAGAATTCCCATGCAGGTCATTCTTGGAGTAATAGAAGTGAAAGGGTGAAGAATAACATGGTCGGCTGTACAAAAAGGGTTTTATTTACAGTAGTAACAATTGATCACTCGAAATTGCGTCACTCGACCTTAAAAACAGTGTGTGTCTTTACATTGTATTTAAGGTCGAGTGACGCAATTTCGAGTGATCAGCGGCCTTTAGACTCACCTGATCAATGAAACAATTGTTAATACTGTAAATGAACCCTTTTTGTACAGCCAACCATGTTATTCATCACTCTTTCACTATATATATATATATATATCTTATATATATATATATATATATATATATATATATATATATATATATATATATATATATATATATGGTAAGTCTTGTTATTCTGGAGTTTTACCAGTTTGCTCAAGTAGGTGAAACTCCAGAATAATAAGACTCATTTCTTAGCCACAATAAATGGATATTTAAACTCTACTTGAGTATTGAGTACTTTCTCTCGTCCGTCAACTTCCTAAGGATATATATATATATATATATATATATGACTTTTGTACGTCTTTTTACTTAGCGTAAGTTGACATTTACCTAATGACAAAGAGACGGAGTGTGTGAGAGAGAGAGAGAGAGTGAGAGGGAGAGAGTGAGAGAGAGAGAGAGAGAGAGAGATGAGAAATATAGATAATGGAGAGGGATGTCTCTTCTTCCCTTCCTAGTTTCTTATTTTAATATCTTTCCATCCCCTTCACTATCTGACAAACACTTCCTCTCGTTTCATTTCGCGCACAAATTTATTTTATCAAGGTTTTATATCTCATCTCCCTCTCTATTTTATTTTACTAGCATTGACAGACAAACTCTATTTATCTGTCAATCTATCTGTTCATCTATATAGATGATGTTGTTGTTATTGTAACCATAATAAGTGAGTAAACCATAGTGGGTGTATGATGGTTGACATATCTATAATTGATTTAAATGAATGTAAAATAAAATATGGCGATGGCAGGAGTGTGAAGAAGAAGAAGAAGAAGAAGAAGAAGAAGAAGAAGAAGAAGAAGAAGAAGAAGAAGAAGAGTGATTGAGATTTGTGATGTCAAAGAAAATTCATAGATTTAAGCATCACCACATAAAATGTTATAATTCAAGAAATATTAAATTTAACATTTTTTTACCATACACTGCTAAAGAGAGAGAGAGGGAGGGGGAGAGGAAGAAAGAGAGAGAAAGAAAAGGAAAGAGAGACTGAACAAAAGAAAGAGAGGACGAGAGAGAGTGTTTCCTTTCCACCCATGTAGAAGATCATGAAAGAAGAATATGCCTCGTCAAAAATATCTTGAACGAATCATTTAACACTTTCTATAAAAATATAGATATATATCCAAATCAGTGGTGGATTGACAGATTCGATAGAGTGACGGACAAACTGTCTTGTAGCATTTAATTACCCTTTACATTGTGAGTTTAAATCCCTACGAGGTTGACTTTGCTCTTCATTCTCCCGGGGTCGATAAAATCAGTACCGGTTGAATAATTGTTTTTACTTTTAGCACAAGGCCAGCAATTTGAAGGAGAGAGGGAAGTCGATTAAATAGACTCCAGTACTCACTATTGCTTTATTTAATCGACCCCGTAAGGATGAAAGGTTAAATTGGCGGGACATGAACTCAGAACTCCGCCGAGATTAGTTTTACCTTTCATCCTTACGGTGTCGGTTAAATAAAGCACCAGTGAGTACTGGGCTCGATTTAATCGACTTTCCCCTCCTCTTCAAATATAATCAATTATACCAAGCCCCAAATTTCAGGCCTTGTGCCTAAGTTAGATAGCAATATATGTTAAGAACAGCACGTATTGATTATATTGTACTCCTCAGTAGAATTTACCAGACGTACTTAAAATATCACTGAAACAAATGAATAAAACATGCGATATAACTTTCAGTCTTATATCCATTTACTTAGAAATCCTAGTGCTCTGTTTTTCTATTCCTGTTGCAGTTATGTGATGGATATTAGAACTTTACTTCGTCTATAAATATGTGTTATCTTGAAATATATCTTAGCTTGAAAGAAAAAGATTAGCACCCCTCGCCTGTTAGGACTCCTTTGATTTGGAAGGGTATTATTAGTAGGTTACATTTGCATTTAATGATTAATTGTAAGTTAACACTTAATAGTTTCGGAGGGTTGCAGTTAGAGAAATATGAAGTGGAAAATGATACTGGCAATGTGACAGCTTGTGGATGTCAGCAAATGATAGATGAGTGTTGTGAGTATGCTGGAATAAAGAAGGTTTGCAGTAAGCAACTTACATTCTGAATGTAATAATTGTGAAGACACACGTCAACCTACGATAGAAACAAGAAGTTATAGTTGGTTTGTCTATCAAACGGATTGCTTTTAGTGAATGTGTTATGGCATTTGAAAAGGTGACAACAATTCCAAATGTCGCAGCAATAATCATTTTTGATTATTGCTGTGTCATATCTAAACAACTCTTCAGCACTAAATATTCTTTTCACTCCGGAATGTAAGCAATGTTTCATCAATTTAGTTTTAACTGTGTTAAAAACGTAAGCGTCCCATTTCCACCATCATCCATAACTTTTCAATAGCAGTGTCATACATTCATCAGGAGTTATGTCAACACTGTTCTCCATCATGTTTTTAAAGATAGGTTTGAAAGGAGGCCTACTGATGATGGTCCCAAGGGTCCCAGGTAATGACTTGGCTGGTCACACCTTTGGGCTTCTCAGAAATTAGCTGGTAAATTCCAGCTATCTTCCAGCTTTATTGTCCGTCAACTGGGAGACTTCAGCATGGATTTAATGAGGGTCCAACTGTCATACATGTAAAGAAAGATTGCTGTGTTTGATGTAATCAAATTTCCCTTCTCGAGTTGCCTAGAGAAACTGGAAATTCAGATATTCATCATAAGAGCGAGCGCTATCCAGGTAAGGTTTGACAAACCATTATGTCCTTTTCTGAATTTGCGATGAATGATTTGATGTAGTTCAAGTAAGAAACATGTTTGAGCATGATCCCGTCAACGCATTTGATCAGCTTATATTCAAATACTTTGTAGGACATGTATCCCTATTCTTAGCATTAAAATGTGGCCAGAATTTATTGTACACATTCTCTAATCGTAATAAAAGAGTTTGAGTGTCTGTGATTTTATCCAATAAAAAATGTCGGCCAAGTCCAGGTGAAATAGTCATTGGGCCAAACGTAACACTTTAGTGTAATGGTTTTACCCAGTTCTTTATTGTGTCCAACTGCTTAACAGAAGACATTGTTCAAAAACATGACAAAGATGAAGGCTATCAGCCTTTCACGGCCTACAGCTGAAGTGCCAGTTTCACTAAGTGGCCCGATGTCTCGAGGGCTACGCGACATTATTCCGCACATCATGAAACCTTTCACCACAATATTGTACAATGTACAATGATGGTATATTTACATTCGTACTTCCATTGATGATTGCAACAATTTATCTTACTTACCCTAATAGAAATTTTAGTAGAAAGTTGTTCATATTGTCTGGTATTTTTCAAGGAATACATTTTGTTATATTATACATACAACTATAATTTTGTGTTCTACTTGTCCTTAGTACACTAAGTTCTCTGTCGTTTTAAGAAAATAAATTACATATTCTGTTGTGTGGAATATGATTCTGTTAATGTCAAACGTCTTCTTCATCTCCCTTGATCTTGTTAACTGTGTTATTCTTTATTTCCTCCTCTTGAACAACAGCTGCCATTTAGCTGAATAGTTTTTTAATACGCAGTAAAAGTAGATAAACTGTCCCTTTCTAGTACGTATATTACTTAACGTTGCGTTTCCATATTAATTTCATTCCATTTTCATATTTTCTGCAAACTTTTACACGAATTTTATTGAAACCAAATGTTTCTAATGTAATTTGTAAGAAGTCTTAGTTTTTCAATTATAGAAGCATATTCTTTCATTGCAAAATACATAGATAAATGTTTTCAACGTTAAAAATTCTGCACTCTATTTTTGCCATATATATAACCCCCACGTCGATTTTTAACGTCTTAATCTTATATATAATGGTCATAATATACGGATATCAAATGTATATATATATATATATATATATATATATATATATATATATATAAATGAAGTAATTCCATCGGAAAGGTACAGGAAAAAAGAGTGCTCTATGTAGGCTACAGAGCTTATTAGTTATGTAATAAACAACATAAGATAATTATTTCATTTACCAGTGGTTTCTTGAAAGCAGATTTAACTGTTATATATATATATATATATATATATATAGTAATAATAATAAATTTGAAGACTAAAATCCAAAGAGGGCTCGATAAGGATAAATATATATCAAATATATAAGAACTTTGCGCGTAATTGTTTTTCACCGCTCCTATTAATGACGTGTTATATTCGTTTTTTCCCGTTCTTAGCCAGCGAACGTTTCCACGAACCAAAGTATCGTCTTCCTGTCTTCCTCCGGCTGCAACGGTTTTTTGAAATATCCAGTTCTGCGTTTACAGATTGACTTTGTTAGTTTCAGAAGATCCCGTTAAGGGTGAAAGCAGCGATTCTTTGCTTAAACTTTAATCTGTTATTTTAATAAATAAATATATATATATATATATATATATATATTTTATATATATATATAAGTATGTATACGTACATGCATATATGTATACAGGCGTACAGTAGTATGTATATACATAGATACATGCACACATATATATATGTACGTATGGGTTTACCGAACAATTATTATAATGGTGGTTGATTCATTTTATATTTGTTAGTATACTGTTATCATTGCTCTGGCAAGATTGTCGACATTTAACAAATTTTTCTGCTATTGTGACCGTTGATAGATTTCCTTACTTTCCATTATAACATAAGTAACTCACTCGATATGCAAATTAGGCTGCTAATTAATGCATAAGGAAAGTATATACTTTCAAACGTTCAATCAACTGACAGGAAGGTATGCGGTGCTGATGACAGCTAATAAGCTAGACACTAGTTCATCGTTCCTTTGTCAGTGTTGAACAAAAGGGCAACGATGGTTGCCGGACACTGTACGGCTAATAATTCGGGCTGTTTGTTTACAAACAAACCGAGCTTTATAATAAATGTTCGGTAAACCCATACGTACATATATATATACATATGTGTTCATGTATGTATGTATATACATACTACTGTACGTCTGTATACATATATGTATGTACCTATACATACTTATATTTAAATATCAGCCGTACTAAGAGTGAGAAATGAAATTTCATTTTTTCCATTTATATATATATATATATATATATAGTAATAATAATAAATGTGAAGACTAAAATCCGAAGAGGGCTCGATAAGGATAATATATATATAAAATATATAAAACCGTACAGCAAATATTTATTAAAATAACAGATTAAAGAAACACTGTTTTCGCCCTTAACGGTTAAGGGTAAAAGCAGCGATTCTTTGCTGTTCTGTTATTTTAATATATAAACTAAATTCTGAACAAACTTTTGGATCCCTCTAATATGATATTAAAATACTTAAAATTCCAATTTTAATATATTTTAATAAAAATATTCATTTTGAGCAATGTCTTTACTGAAAAAAA
The DNA here is from genome assembly GCA_964016885.1 of Eledone cirrhosa. Taxonomy (NCBI): domain Eukaryota; kingdom Metazoa; phylum Mollusca; class Cephalopoda; order Octopoda; family Eledonidae; genus Eledone; species Eledone cirrhosa. The sequence continues at coordinate 122,516,734 of OZ024743.1, forward strand.
AAAAACTGCTCATTTTCTCTATCTCTTCCTCTCACTCTCACACGCTCTACAGTTTTCATTCACTGCGATCACCCTTTTTTCTGTTTCCATTTTTAAAATGAGATTTATTTTTTGTAAACTTTGCCCGCTATCTAACTTTCACTGACTGTTACCGTTATGAAAATACTGGAATAGCAATTATGATATTAAAGAAATGAAGGAAATAACAAATCAACGTATTTTCATATTTTGTTATTTCATAACCTCCGATTCTTTTTATAAATGTTAAAAAAATATGGACAAATTAAATTTATATTTGATTTAAAAAATATTAAAGGATGAAGAAGAAAGTGGTGATTATTAGAGTTTGGAGGGTTATACTTTTAAGTTGTAGAGAGGCTTATGCTATGGCTTTTCCTTTTCTTTGTTTCTATATTTGGTTCAAGCATTTAAAGGCTTTTGATGGTATTTTTTTCTTCTGTAAATCCACTTTCCCTTAATACTTCAGTATGAAGAATTTTGTTAAACATGTCGTCATTTGATGACAATTTACAAACACTTAGTGATTCATATCGAACTAAGATATTAATAATTTTTTCGTTGGTTAGATAGTTTATGAATATATTGCAGTTATTTCGTAAGATTTTATTATAAGGTGACAAAGTTAATTACTTTAAGCAATCTTCGAATTTATATTCAAACCGACGTGGTTGTGTGTTGTTAAGTGTGGATGAGTACGTATGCATGCATCTAAGTACGCATGCATGTATGTATGTATGTATGTATGTATGTATGTATGTATGTATGTATGTATGTATGTATGTATGTATGTATGTATGTATGTATGTATGTATGTCGGGTCACTCTTGAGTGCTACTGGTAACATTTAACCCAGTACAACCTGTCACATGGTCGGGTAGTCGACGACTAAACCGGCAACCCCACCAAGTTTACTTGGTGAGGAGGGTGATTTTGGACACCCCGCAGGACAAAAAACAAAACGAGACAAAGGGCGGAAGAACTCATAAGGGTCAACGGCCACCCAAAAGTGTGTAATTATGTATATACACATGTACCACGCGGTTAAAGGACCCCTAGCCTTTGTCAGGGCATTCTTCTAGGAGAAGGCAACTCAGGAAGCTGGGATGACACCGATATAAAACCTGCGGCTCAGTAGTTACTGATGATGTTGATCTTTTCTTCTTTTCAGGTTATAGCTACTGTCGCTCAGAGAGTGGGATTGGCTCAGTGCACAGTCTTTCCTCACTTTGAAAAATATCTTCATGCACAGGCATTGCACGATAGAATTAATTAATAATTATTAATAATGGTATATCGTGCAATGGTCATACTCGATAACGAGGGGACAGCCATCATGTATGTATTTATGTATGTATGTATGTATGTATGTATGTATGTATGTATGTATGTATGTATGTATGTATGTATGTATGTATGTATGTATGTATGTCAGGTCACTCTCGAGTGACATGCAACATGTAACTCAGTACAACCTGTGTCATGGTCGGGTCGTCGGCGACTAAACGGGAAACCCCACCGAGCTTGCTTAGTGAGGGGATGATATTTGGACACCCTGCGTGATGAAATACAAGACCCGGTGAAGAGCGTAGGAACTCAGCAGAGTCAACGGCCATCTAAATAGTACTTTTTATTTTATTCTTTTTACCTGGGAGTGAAAGGCCCCCAGTTGTTGTCACAACACCTTTCTAAGAGAGAGAAACTCTGAAAAAAACCCCCAAAACCTGCGAACATCCGAATGATGTTGACCAGTTCTTTTCGGGTAGTGTTTCGATGCTCAGAGAGTGGCATTGGTCGAATGCAAGGTCTTTCACCACTTAAACATCTTTAAAGCACAGATATTGCTTGTTCAGGATATGTTACAACTTCGTGTGTCTGGCTGTAATTTAAAGGTGCACCATTTTCTGTAATCTGACAAGCGATTGCAATACTCTTAGCAGAGTTTGCAGCCACCATGTATGTATGTATGTATGTATGTATGTATGTATGTATGTATGTATGTATGTATGTATGTATGTATGTATGTATGTATGTATGTATGTATGTATGTATGTATGTATGCATGCATGTATGTATGTATGTATGTATATATGTATGTATGTATGTATGTATGTATGTATGTATGTATGTATGTATGTATGTATGCGTGGAGGGCCGTGACTCTATGCTGTAAAGCAATTATAATAATACAGGACTGTAGTACGATCGGCTTCAACTATACAAACTCTTGAAAGTCAACAGTTGACATAATCTTGTAATCTTGTATCAGTAATGACGGTAATATATATATATATATATATATATATATATATATATATATATATGTGTGTGTGTGTGTGTGTGTAAGTGAGTAGAGTAGCGTGTGTGTGTTTGTATGTATGAGTGTTGCTGTGTGCGCGCATATGTATGCGCGTGTGTGTGTCGTACGTATAAGTGTCAATAAGTGATTTTTTTTTATTTTTTTTTTTGCGCGGGGACATAGAAATAATCGGGCTGGATGCCCGATCACGCAGTTAAACCACTGGGAGTGAAGAACCCCTAGCCCTTGTCAGGGCATTCTTCTAGGAGAAGGCATCTCAGGAAACTGGGTTAACTCCGACATAAAACCTCTGCGGCTCAGTAGTTACCGATGATGTTGATCTTTTCTTCTTTTCGGGTTATAGCTACTGTCGCTCAGAGAGTGGGATTGACTCAGTGCACAGTCTTTCCTCACTTTAAAAATATTCGTCACGCACAGGCATTGCACGAGTACATTAATAATTATTAATAGTGTACTATTATTATTATTATTACTATTATTATTACTATTATTATTACTTTTTTTTTTTTTTTTCCAATTCAATGATGTTCCAGAACAATATAAAAGAGATAATTGGCAATTTAGGTTCTGGAACAAAAAAGATCATTGGCAATAAGGGCAGGGGCCCCAGGTTATCACAGCCTGGGCCCGCTCGTCATCGTGCCATTGTAATAGAGCCAAACAAGGCATTTAGTCTTGGCTGCTGGAACGTACGGACGCTGCTTGACAGGGATTCCTTGGGGCGTCCTGAACGAAGGACCGCTCTTGTTGCAAAGGAGCTTCGACGTTACGATCTTGACATCGTGGCTTTATCTGAGACGAGGCTAGCTAGAGATGGTCATCTTACGGAATTTTGTGGAGAATATACATTCTTCTGGAAAGGAAGAGATGAAGGAACCAGAAGAGAGGCTGGGGTAGGATTTGCTGTTAAGACTGTGCTTGTGAACAAATTAGAAGAATTCCCAGTAGGGATTAGTGAGCGTCTTATGTCCATGAGAGTTCCGCTGGACAAGGGAAGATATGCTACCCTGGTGAGTGTGTATGCTCCAACTATGAGTTCTGTCGATGAGGAAAAGGTGTCCTTTTACCATGCCTTGAAAGGTGTTTTAAGAAATATCCCTCAGGCAGACAAAGTCATCTTGCTTGGTGACTTTAATGCTAGAGTGGGTAGGGATTTTAACACATGGAATATAATCGGAAGGCATGGGGTGGGAAAGTGTAACAGCAATGGCATGCTCCTGCTGCAGATGTGTGAGGAGCTGGATCTGTGTGTTACCAACACCATATTCCAACAAAAGAACAAATTCAAGACCACATGGGTGCATCCTGCATCTAAGGAATGGCATCTTTTGGACTACGTCCTAGTCAGGATGCGTGACAGACAGGATATGCAGTGTGTTCGTGTTCTTCGTGGAGCTGAGTGCTGGACGGACCACCGCCTGGTACGCGCAAAAGTGAAACTAATCACTAAACGTAAAATCCGGGCTCCTGGTGTTGCCCTGCCCAAAAGATTGAATGCTGCTCGTCTTAAGGATAAAAATGTGAAGAGGACATTGGAAGAGATGCAGGCTGCAGATCTTTGTGAGGATTGGCCGACCCTTAAAAAGTCGGTTTATGATGTAGGCAGGCGTGTTCTGGGATTGTCGCAGAGGAAACATCGGGACTGGTTTGATGAGAATGATGTACATATAGAAGACTTGTTGGCTGATAAGAGGCGTGCTCTGTCACGCTACTTGACGGCAAAACCACAGGAGAGGAATACGTTGCATGAGGAACTCAGGGATGTAAAATCACGTGTTAGGCGGAGTCTTTCTCAGATGAAGGATCAGTGGTGTAGTGAGAAGGCTGGTGAGATACAAACTGCGTCTGATTCCAATAACACAAAGCTGTTGTACAGTCTCTTGCGTGAGGTTTATGGACCGACTTCTTCTCTGGTGACACCGCTTCGCAGCAAGGATGGCAAAGAACTTCTTCGTGACTCACAAGGAATTCTACGAAGGTGGTGAGAGTACTTTGATGATCTTTTGAATCAGCCGTCTGTCGTCAGTGAAGATTTCTTCAATCTCATTCCAGAAAGTCCTGTGAAAGTAGCTCTCGCAGAACCTCCGACGCTTGTGGAGGTTGCAGTGGCTATTTCGAAGCTTAACAGTGGAAGATCTCCAGGTATGGATGGCATACATGCTGAGCTCCTACAATATGGTGGTGAGAGACTCCTGCAACATCTTCACTCTTTGTTTGGCAGGATATGGGCTAATGAATCCGTACCTGAGGACTGGAGAAATGCAGTAATGGTGGTCTTGTACAAGGGAAAGGGTATCAGGAACGATTGTGGGAACTACAGAGGTATATCATTGCTTTCTGGCGTAGGGAAAGTTTTATGTAGGGTGCTTCTGGGCCGTCTGCTGACACACATTGCAGATCGTGTTCTTCCTGAAAGTCAATCTGGTTTTCGTGCTGGACGCGGCACTACTGATATGATCTTCTCAGCTAGACAGCTCCAGGAGAAGTGCATGGAACAAGGCTTGGATCTGTATCAGGTTTTTGTCGATCTGTACAACAGCTTTGTGTTATTGGAATCAGACGCAGTTTGTATCTCACCAGCCTTCTCACTCCACCACTTCGATACTGTTAACAGAGATGCATTATGGAAGGTTCTCCAGAAACTTGGTTGCCCTGATAAGTTCCTTGCTTTAGTTAGGTCTTTCCATGACGACATGAAGGCTTGGGTTAATGTCGGGGGTAACATGTCGGAGCCTATCTCAGTAAAAAATGGAGTGAAACAGGGGAATATTCCAGCACCGACCCTGTTTGCCATATACTTTGCAATGGTTTTCTGTATTGCATTCAGGAATTGCGAGCATGGTGTTTACATCCGATATCGAACCTCAGGCAGCATATTTAACATCAGGCGCTTTGCTGCGAAGACAAAAGTATTTATATCAATCATAAGAGACCTCTTGTATGCAGATGATTGCGATCTTGTAGCGCAGACAGAGAGTGATATGCAGCACATTTTGAATGCATTTTCTGACGCTTGCACTGCCCTAGGTCTGACTGTCAGTCTCAAGAAAACCGTCGTCATGTACCAACCTGCCCCTGGTAAGCAGTACACTGAACCAGACATCTATGTGTATGGCAAACGACTTGGAGTGGTTGATCAGTTTGTCTACCTTGGAAGCACTGTCAATCGATACAGCAACCTTGACAGTGAAATCTCACTTAGGATTAGGAAAGCAAGTGATGCTTTCGGAAAGCTAGAAAGGCGTCCCTGGGGTCGGCGAGACATATGCAGGAGGACAAAGGTAAAATTGTACAGCGCATGTGTGCTCTCTTGTCTTCTTTATGCCTGCGACACCTGGGTCACATATCGACACCACCTTAAGCAATTGGAGCGTTTCCATCAGATGTGTCTCAGACGGATCCATGGCGTTCACTGGAGGGACCACATCAGTGATGTCGAGATTTTGGAAAGCTCTATGTGTGACAGTATAGAAGCTCTTGTGCTTAAGCAACGACTCCGTTGGAGTGGTCACCTTGCCAGGATGAAGGATTCTAGAATACCAAAACCACTCTTTTATGGAGAGTTGGTTAAAGGAAAACGACGGCCACATAAACCAAAAAAGAGGTATAAGGATTCCTTGAAAGCCTCTCTGAAAGACGCTAACATCTCTGCTGATACATGGGAGAATATTGCTGCTGATCGTAATAAATGGAGAAAGACTGTTTATGAGGGAAACGTTGCCTTTGAGGCATCTCGAATCGCATACGAGAAAGTAAAGTGGGATGTGAGGAAGGGCATTGCTGTTGCACTTCCAGACGGCGAGGGTTCTCCTATGGTGCTGACATGCAGCGTATGTGCGAGACTCTGCCTAAGCAAAGCTGGACTCGAAAGTCATCTTCGCAGTCATAAAGTAAGACCAGTGGTTGACTACCAGGCTGCTGTTGGAGATGCTACTCATCATGCTTGCCAAACATGTGGTAGAGAATGTAAATCAGCAGGAGGACTCAAGCGACATGCAAAAGTACACGAACTCCAACCACAGCCGACTATTCCCAGTAAATGTTTTGGTTGCCGACTCTGTGCAAGACATTTTAGATCATTGGCTGGGCTAAAAAGCCACATTCGATCGCAGCGCTGTTAGTTGCTATCGCGCGCGTGTGTGTGTGTAGATATGCTTATGTGTGTGTGTGTGTATATATATATGTATATGTATATTATTATTGTTGTTGTCGTTATTATTATTGTTCTATTATTATTATTATTATTATTATTATTATTATTATTATTATTATTATTATTATTATTATTATTATTATTATTATTATTATTATTATTATTATTGTTCTTAATGTATGTGTGTGTGTATATGTGTGTGAGTATGTGTGTGTGTATATATGTATGTATATGTATATATATATATATATTTTTTTTTTAAATTTTAATTTTCTTTTTATTTATTTATTATTATTATTATTATTATTATTATTATTATTATTATTATTATTATTGTTATTGTTATTCCTTGAATCTCAGTCATTGATGTTGGTTAACTGGAAAGTCCGTTGGATTGAATATCAAGCCACTACCTGCAGCCTCAGATATTCAGGACGTATCGGAGGGTTCTTGCTGTTCCAAGCAAGCATGCCTTTTGAAGCGTTCCAAAAAGCGTGAAGGGGCCGATTTTCTTTAACCATCCCTGGAAACTTTTGGAGATAGTCCCCAGTGCGCCTATGACAATCGGGATCACTTTGACTTCATGGCAGTTCCAAATCCTTTTCACCTCCCACTTTAGGTCCTGGTATCGGTTAATTTTCTCCCTCTTCTTCTCTTGCACTCTCGTGTCGAACGGGCAGGCCACATCCACAATCAGGCACGATCTTTTTTCTTTGTCCACAACCACCAGGTCAAGTCTATTGTGTTCCAGTTTTTTGTCCGTCTGTATCCTAAAATCCCACAGCACCTTCACCTGATTGTTCTCCATCACCGCCTCTGGCCTATGCTCATACCATTTCTCAGAATGTGGTAAATTGTTTACTTTGCACAGGTGCCAGTGGATCACCCTGCCCATCACATCGTGTCTCCAGCCCTTATAGTGGGTCTGGGCTAGGTGTTTACACTCGGACACAATGTGAGCCACAGTCTCCTCTCTCTCTCCACAGATCCTGCACAGAGGGCTAGCCTCCTCCTTGTAGATATGGTGCTTCAACCACTTCGTTTTGAGGGCCTGCTCCTGCGCAGCCATTAGCATTCCTTCTGTAGCCTTTTTGAGGTCTCCTCTTCTCAACCAGTTCCATGTCTGTGGATCTCTAAATTCAGTTTTCTCAAAGAAGGTACTATGAAGGGATTTTCCCTTAAGGCTGCTCTTCCTCCTTGATGTTATTTCCTCCTTGGACATCCCCTGGCCTACTGTCCCCTCCTTCAGTACAGTTCTGAGCATTGGCTCCTTACTATAGGTCACGTATTTGTATAGGTTGTTTTTCTCCATCTGAACACAGTCCTCTATGCTGATAAGACCTCTTCCACCCTCAGATCTCCTTAGGTAGAGTCTATCGACATCACTCCTCTTGTGGAACATGTTGTAGATAGTCAATAGCTTCCTAGTCTTCCTATCCATTTCTTTTTGTTCAGCAACATTCCATCTCAGAATTCCCGCACTGTACCTAATAATAGACACAGCTCGGGAATTTACTGCGCTTATGGCATTTCTGCTGTTCAGATGTGACTTCAATACGCTCCTTACTCTCCGAATGTATTCAGTTCTTAACAATTCCTTCATTTTTTTGTTCTTTATGCCATCAGCCTCCAGAACGCCCAAATACTTGTATCCTTCCTCAGAGTCAATTTCCTTTATCATCTCACCTGTTGGTATCTGGATCCCGTTACTTCTGCTCAACCTGCCCCTCTTCATCACAATGACTCCACATTTACCAATACCAAACTGCATACATATATCACTGCTGAAAATACGGACAGTGTCAACAAGCACATCCAACTCCTTCTCACTTTTCCCGAAGAGCTTAAGATCGTCCATGAAGAGGAGGTGATTGATGGTAAGCTCTCCCCTTCCCAACTTGTATCCTGCTCTCACTTTTCGCAGCATAATGGTCAAGGGCATCAGGGCAAGGACAAACAACAGAGGGGACAGGCTATCTCCCTGGAAGATACCTCTCTTGATCTTCACGCTTCCCAAGGATACTCCAGTTGATGTCAACTCTGTCTCCCAGGACCCCATACTCCTGCCTAGCAACTGTCTGATGTTATCTGCCACCCTGAAGATCTCCAGGCTTTTGGTGATCCAGGAATGAGGCACCATGTCAAATGCCTTTCTGTAGTCTATCCATCCCATGGCAAGATCAGTGTGTCTCCTCCTGCAATTCCCCATTACCATCTTATCAATAAGTAACTGGTCCTTTGTACCACGTGACTTCTTTCGGCATCCTTTCTGTTCGTCCGGTAACAAGTTGTTTGTGTGGAGGTGGTGGTAGATTTCCTCAGACACAATGCTCGTCAACAGTTTCCACATTACGGACAGACATGTGATAGGTCTATAGTTGGTAACATCATTACCCTTGATTCGGTCTTTCATTATCAGAACTGTGGTACCTTTTGTCAACCACTCTGGCACCTCACCCGACACCAAGCAGTCATTGAACATGGCCGTCAGCTTCGGGTGGAGGGATGTTAAATGTTTAATCCAATACCCCTGCACACCATCTGGGCCTGGTGATTTCCAGTTGGTTAGTTTTTTGGCTTGCCCCTTAAGAGTTTCAACTGTGATACTCAAATCAGTTTGTTGTTGTGCCTGCTCACCGATCTCCCTCTGTACTGTCTCAATCCACCCTGCCTGGGCATTGTGTCTAACATCCTGCTCCCATATTCCTCTCCAGAATGTTTTAGTTTGTTCCGCCCCAGGGATCAAGTCGTTGCCTCTTTCTTTCCCCTCAAGCTGTCCAAACAGCATCTTCTGGTTGTTGTCGAACATGCGGTTCTGTTTATACTGACAGACTCTGTTCTCGTATCGCCTGATTTTGGCACTCTTTGCTACAATGCGTTGCTTCAATTCCTCTATGATAATATTTAGCTTTTTACTCCTAGTTTTGTATTTTATTTCCAGTCTATTTTTAGTGCCTATGTTTTTTAGTGTCCCATTCAGTAGTGACTCAAGCTTTCCTATGTCACTCCTCATTTCCCCGATTTGCCCACTCAGTCGCTTCTTCCACCACGGCTCTGCTCTTTCTTGTCTGTTGTTTCCTCTCGCTTTTATACCAAGTAGTTTCCTCACCGTATTTGCTGTTGCTTTGAGGATATTGTTGCACTGGTGAAGGCTCCTCGCCTCAAGGTATGGGATGACTTTGTTTACCTTAGCTGTTGTTTCTTTTAACTTTTTCCTGTCTACAAATCTTAGGTTCATAGGTCTCCCACTATCATTGTTCAATTCATCTACCACTAAATTTAGGATGTCAACCGAATCTTGTCCTAGCCCGTCAGCATTCATCTTCTCAGTGGCCGTATCTCTGTTCCAGGTATTATTTATCTCAGTATTCAGATCATTGTCTGCTTCGGGTGGTTCCTCCGTTCTCAGGACCTCTTCATCTTCATTTCCCACTGGCTCGCTTGTCTGGCATACTACACCCGCCATCTCCAAGCCATTCTCTCTGCTCAGTTCCTCCAGTTCCAGCTCGCTTATCCACCCATTAGTTCTTATTACCCGAGCCTGCCCGGCCAATTTTTGTTCATCTAATTTAAATAAACCAATCTCGTTCCAGATGTTATGCATCCGTCTCCTGTAGCCCCTCTCCTTGGGGTTACTTTTCAGGTAGCATTGCATAACAGTTCTATTCAATTCTTTCGTCCAGTTGGTTCTGGCCCCTTTCCTTCTTCTTCTTCCTCCAACATCAGCAGTATTTGGTTGACAGTCAGGTTCCTGCTGCTGAGCCAGGGGGCACCTGTTGGGTGAGAGTCTGTCACATGACGTTCTAGTCTCCATTTCACCGTTATTCGAACTGTTTATGTTCGATATTTAAACACTCTTATCGAGGATTGGCGAATGTATAGTTACATAGCCATCTGTGGATTCGCCGTTCCACTTGGCCCTTGTGTGGCATTATCACCACGCTGTATACGAACACACATAAACAAACAAACACACAGGCAGAAAGGGCCCCAAAAATGAATAAGCATAAGTTTCATTGTAATGTAGTGTTCGAATGTCTGACTTAGTTTTAGTTTTTTAAGTTTTACTTTTTCCCCCCTCTTCTCTGTCCGTCCGCCTGCTTCTCTCTTCATTCTTATTTTCTTTACGTTTTTGGGGTTTCTTTTTTTGTTTTTGTTTTTCTCTGTTTGTTTTTCTCGTTTTTGCTGTTGTTGCTGTGCTGCTTTGGTTTTGTTGTTTGTTTTTTCTTTTTTCTTTTGAGTCTATCTATATATTTTGATGTCTTCCTCTTTGTTAGTAGTAGGAATTCTATAATGTGGAAGTAGCAGCCAGCAGGGAGGAGTGGGAGACTGGCGGCGGTAGCGATACTGAGACAGTGGTGGTGGTGATGTCGATACCGAGGCAGTGGTGGCAGTGATGTGACCGTATTACTGTAGTGATGGTGCTGTAGCGGTGGCAGTAGTGAAGGAGTCAAGGGGTGGTGGCGGCGGTGATGGGATAGTGGTGGTAATGATGGCCGTAGTGAGCGGTGGCGGTGAGGGTGAAAATGCCGTTATCTCGCTGTTGTGTTTAGTGTACACAGATGATGGGGTGGGTGGTGTATCTAGTTTCTGGTGTTGGTGAATTTGGCTGTCCTATATAGTGTAGCCAGAGGAGAGGAGGGGGGGGGGGTTCTTCTTCCATTTATAGCCATTTTCTTTTTTGGATATACAGTGTACAATACAAAGTTGAATATTTGGATATTTGAGCCTTATAACAATATATTTTGGGTCCGAATTTTTTGGGGCTCAAGCCGGGTGCTTTACGTAGCATTTGTACTAAGAGTTGTTATTTCACAAATGATTTAAATATGTTAAAAATTCAAAACTTACGGGAGCGATTTCATGACCTCCGTCACCTCGTGCGTCTTCTTCCCTTATTCCCTTAATCCAATGGATATTATTATTATTATTATTATTATTATTATTATTATTATTATTATTATTTTTTTTTTTTTTCTCCTCGTGCAATGGCCATACTCGATAACGAGGGGGCAGCCATCATGTATGTATGTATGTATGTATGTATGTATGTATGTATGTATGTATGTATGTATGTATGTATGTATGTATGTATGTATAAAAGCTTCACGGCGCAAGCATTGCTTTATATCTGGAGATCTCTCTGCACTTGTCGTCACATGGTACCATGGGCCCAGCACTATGTGTCAATAATTGTCACAAGTGTAGTGTTTGTACCAGAGTTTTCAAGTCGCTGGCTGGACTAAAAAGTCACACTTGTTCAGCGTATCGGTAGAGGTTCTCCTATATGGATATAAAGTAGTGGCCGTACTCGAAAACGAGTTGGCAGCCACCATGTATGTATGTATGTGATTGAACTTTTCTGCCCATTGGATAACAGCAAGTAGATCTGATTGAAGACATTTCCGGTCACCCACTCCTTTGATGACCTTTTGGAACTTGGAATCATCTGCAAAGATTCTTATGCTGCTGTGCTTGGTGACATCATAACATCAGTTATATAGATAACGAAAAGAAGTGGGCCCAACATAGTGCTATATGTAATCAGACTCACTCACACATACGGACAGAGGTGATGAATAATTAAAATTTAAACATTTGATAGACATGCATTCTCACGCAAACATGCGCTCGCACGTGTATAATATTGGACAGCAGTACGTGTAGCCATACATGCATCCATGCATACATATATAGGCACAAATCATGCACAGAATCATACATGTACATCTAGATACACATATATACATATATATGCATGTTCACTCCCCAGTTGTGTCACCAATTTTTAAGATCTGAGTGGTAGCATGCAGTGTAATATTGTGATCTCGCTGTGTCGTTCATCAATTAACCAATCTGTGTATTGCGCGGTGCACTCATTGCGGGGTGATAGAGGTAGGTAGTACTATGGGGCGTTTCGGAGGTCTGATGAGATGGTGTCTTGCGGCGCGGACTTCCAGTTAGATACAAATTGGGTCCTTTGATGTAAGCATGCCCTGAATATTTCTGTTTGGGAGTTTAAGTACACATCCGGTGAGTGTAGACTCTATAAGATGCTGAAATTCTCACTTAGACAGAGCGAGCATTTTTTCTTCCGTTTTTATATGGTGTTTTCAAGCCCTTTCTATGTTATGTCATAGGTGTTTCCTTTTTTTTTAGCCGCTAGACCCTTTTTGTCAGTGATGTGATGGTTTTCATACTGGGGTATCTATATGTGGAAAAGGTGCAGGTAGAACCATTGTTTAAAACGTCCCGGACCATACCTACGTATTTTTCGCGGCTTGTTGGCTTTTGTGTGCTTGATCTTTGCATCGTAAACTATGGGTTTAACGTTTCAGTTTTGCTGTAATGGACAGTCATCTTTCTTCTTGCAAGAGCATCCTGGGTGTTCATACGGTTTGCTCTTTGCAGTTATTTTCGATTTCATGGATTGGAAAATTCACACTGAATGTCGATTGAATATCTTACTATAACTGTGTTGAGGTGTAAAGTGCTTATCTATAAAGTCTAAGAATTTCTTACCTATATTAGGTTTTACATATAGTGAGAAAGGAGGTGCGAACCAGATTATTTTTCTTCCTATTCCTAGGTAGGTGGTTATTAGGAATGTATTTGATCTGTTTTTTAAATTCAGTATCTCGGAGAGCCTTGTTGAAGTACGGCGCTTCTTTTTCAAATATCTCTCTGGTGGATGATAAGTTCGAGACCCTGCGGCTAATGTTAGGTACTAGATTTTTAAAAACCATGGGCGGGTGACATGATGTTCTGTTAATATATTTCAGTCACTCATTCGGTTTGTGATATGGTTTATATGTGCCTGTTAGTAGGTCTAGCTAGTAATTCTTAAAACCGTTTGGTTGGGGAATGGTAGAAAACAAAGTGTGCGTAACAGGCATAAAGAAATTCTATAATATTTGAGGACAAATAATGATAAAATATTCTGCTACAATTCGACTCGGTCAAGTGCTTTGGAATGCAATTGATACATCTAAGATTAGTCCAGTACTGAAAAGCTCACTCAAATCGCGTGTTATTTAAACCCCAAATGGCAAACGACGGCACTTATTCATACAGCACAAAGTATATTCTAAGATTTTGATCACCATCGCCATGAAAGAAAAACTGCACCTGATAGCACTTCATATTAATTAAGTGAGTGGCACTAGGGCAGTGGGGGTGGGCATAAATGATAGAATGCAGGATATAATGACTCGCTGTAATTAAATATATTCGTTATGTTTAATTTGACTATGCATTTATTCATCTGTCATAGATAAAATAAGAACCAAGTGATCAAGGAAATCAATATCCGTCCCCAAAGTTATGGACGATTTTTGCCAATGTAATAAACGTTGAGAAGTCTCTTAGACATAAATATTAACCTAACGCTGATGACAATATTCTAACCATCAACTGCTTTTTTAGTTGTCCAACACACTATCCAATAGACTATCTGCGGCTCTCAGTGATAATGAAGAAATCAACGCAAAATTATGTTTACGTTCTATTTGTTTTGAGTATGACCCCCCCCCCCTTCACTAGTTCTTACATTATTTTATACTTTTATTGGTTTTAGTCATTAGATTCTTAACATGCTGTTACACAGCTAGCTAAGTTGCCTTTTCGACACGTAACTGGTTTTCACACAGGTAAACATTAACAGACACAGGCATAGGTACCCATACATATATACTTCTGCAGTTTTCGTCCATGGATTTCTTCCAACAATATATTTGTCAACATAAGGCTGTAGCTGAAGACATTTGCCCAAGGGACCACACAGTGGGATCTCGAATCAGGAATCACGTGTTTGCAGCCATGGTTATAAATATTTCTCTGCTGGATAATTTTATTTATTCATTTAAATTTTTGGTAATTTTTATTGATTTTCATCTTTGTATGAGACGTTATCTTTATTCAAGTTGACATTATCGAAAAAGATAATCATCAGAATATCTATTTCGACACATGATTTTAGATCAAAATCTTTCTAGCTATACAAAAAAATATCATATTTGACACCTGAAACGATATTAATAGAGAAATAGAAAGTCACATTATCGGGGTAACTGAAAGGAAATTGTTTTAATATTAAATATTGAATCGAATACAGTGTATTACTGATATTGTTTTGTCCTCCCATAGAAGCATGGATAGCCAAGGGTTCAATGTCATTCTGAAGTCTAAATATAGTGAGTTAGCTCGAAATAGTTTATCTTATATTAAGCACAGGGTCAAACGGAGGAGAACAAATTAGTTTGTTGCGGCATTCTTTGAAATATTTGCTGAAATATCACATAAAGAATATCGTAAGGAGTATTCACATAATGTTTATATGTAATAGATTTAATCATATTCGCAATTTTGTGTGATAACAAAGTTGCATCTTGCCAAGCTTAGCTGATCTTATGAATAAAAGATATGATGAACATGAAATTAAAAGACCTACTCTTTCTCAGCAGGATTGTGAATGATAATTATTTCAAACCGTAACGCAAAGCCATACATGTGTATGGAGTTTACCCAGCGCATCGTGCGGTATGCAAGCTGTCTTTGTTGAATGCCCATAGGAAGTACACACTTTATATAACATTATTGATGCTTTTATCCAGTCTCTTATTGAATTACATAAATATGAGTTAATGGTTTGTATTCTATTCAAAGTAACTTTCTATTATTTTACTCTAGTGTTCATGCTACAAATGTGAATGAAATTTGTATCTTATGTATTCTTATCTTATGAAGAGATTTGATTTTTATTGCGTTCTTAACTTCCAACGTGATTAGATATATTATTATAAATACGTTCTCGAAACTTATAGAATATATGTAGATTATATATAATATCGAAATCCTTTGCATTAACGTTATATCATTTCTAATCCCATTCAATCCTATGTGTGCTACTATTAGTATCAACAAAGTATGTGACTCACACCTGACAAACAGTTCAGCTTTAAATTTTAGTCGTCTTATGAGGAAAAATGTGAAAAAAATACTAAATTTCTTTAGACTTCCTCACTTCATCCAATTTAAGTAATAACCATTTATTTAAAATGTTGATACCATTGGTTTTATTTTCATACACATTAATAACTTCATAGAATTAAACTTAACATTTTAATATCTGGAATTAGATAAATCTTAGATTTAAATTTTTCCAATAACATCTTCTTGTTTCTAATATTCTGAGACAAGCTAACCTTTCTTCATACTATATAATTCAATAAAATCAGATCATCTCTTATTATTGTCTCTAGTATATATTTCTCTTTTGCGCAGCCATAATAAAAATAGGTTGAAATACGAAATAGCAAATATTCCAATTGAATTATCGATGTAAGTATGCCATTTACACTACATGTCATTTATATCTGTCTAAAGAAACTGAGGGTTTATTTTTATAGACTTCTATCAGGATTGAATATAGGTCTCAGTCGCATTCATGATAACTTCTAATAATGTTCTACAGCATCAATAATAATTGTAGGATTCAGTAGTGATAACAGACGTATTGAAAACCATCCTGACAATATTGGAACCTCAATGCATTATGTATCATGTTCGACATCATGAATATACTATTCTATGTCCTACGACTGAACTGCCATCTTTCATAATATATTATCCAGAGTAGCTTGTCTGCTTTTAGACATACCTATATATTTTCGATTGAGTGTTTATGTTCAAATGTATTTATATTTGTGTCATCCTTGGTGGTTATACTTGAATTAATGCTTTTTTCTATTCTGCTTAAATATCAGTGGGCTTGCGGTAACAACAACATAATACAAATAAACGAGTAATCATAAATCTCATTAATATTATTTGTAGTTTTATTTCATCTCGCGTGCAGTTAACTCTTCGGAAATGAAAACATATTTGCTGCTCTCAGCGAAATAATAAATTATTGGGATTGGATATATAAAGTTGATTTATAAAGCGAATTGTAGGGCAATGACATGACTGCATCTTTCATTTTCAATTTTATTATTTATATATTCTAACTGTAAATTGTTTTACATATAAAAACGAAGAATACTTACAAAAAAAATAAATTATAAGCTTATGTGATTGATTTAAAAAAATAGAATTGTACTTATCACTTTTTTCCTTCTATACTTTTTGTATAATATATGGGTAATACAGAGTCAAGACAAACCAGTCTGTCTCCGAAATAATTTACTATGATTTTTTTTTATATCTTGTTGGAAAATTCGTGCAATGTTTAGTAGATAAATCCTAGCTGTATTCTGATATGATTGTCAGATATAATTTAGATATGTGAGACACTTTTGAACAGTTTTTATTGATCATAATGTAATATATGATATTTCTTTGGAATCAACTCTGCTATGTGAAATAAACTGTTCTACAGGAAAACAAGTGCTGCGTTTTGATTTGTCCTTATAAATTTATATGATATCAATCCAACCTGAAAATACTTACCAACTGTCGATTGAATGAATGGATATCTTCTTGTTAAAAATCGTAGCTGACATGCAACACCATTATTTTTGTTATCAGAGTACATTTCTTATAACACGTATGATAGTGCTGCAGACAAAGCAACTTCGTGCTGGAATCTTAAATTATTATTGTTTGTAGTTTTAGCTACTTCCATTTGCGAAGTCAACACATTTTTTCCCCTTCCTCAGATGAATAGAGTCATTCATTGATGTATGATTTTGTTTTCGTTTAATAAATTACTGTGACATACATTATACATAACGTAAAGAAAATATCGCTTTTTGTTCTGACTGCAAATATGTCGTATACTCTAAGGTAGGTTGTAACATTCATGACTTCCTCCAGAAAAGGCAATGAATAGCTTCATCGATGGATCGAGATCGGTAACTTCTTACACATCTATAAGTCTTACTAGAAACGATAAAATGTTCTTTGACATGAAACACAAAAACTAAACGTTTGAGTAGATATTACGTTTCTAAAAATCTACCAAATTATCTAAGAAATATGCTATATTTATAAAGGAAATACCAAGACAAATGTTCACTCATTGAAAATTAGGTGCCTGCATTGCCTCGTGGTTTATAAAATCACTTTGCAATCATATGGTTTCATGTTCTATCACAGAGCACGGCACCTTGCTATAAATTCAGCAGGGTCAAATCTTTCTGAATAAATTTTGGTACACGGAAAACAATGTAAAATGAATACCAGCCACAGTACTGGGTTTGATATAATAGATTAAACAGTTCTGGGAGTCGGTCCAGTTAAACTGTACTCTAATCAATAAAATCTTCATGAAAAAATAAAATGATGTATTTTTAGTTCTTTCAAAATTTCCGTTTGGGTCACTACATTTAATTTGGTAACTTGCTCTTAATTATATAATATTCATGCAGAAGGCATCCATAAGAAATATTTTCCATATCATTACTTTATATTGACTAATTAGTGAGTATCTTGTTTTCAAGTTCTTTATTCTCTCAGTCATTCTAAGATCTGGTAAGTTCGCGTAAGACTGTGATTCTTCTTCTTCTTCTTCTTCTTGTCTGCCAGGCCCATGTCTTCCAAAGACCTCAATCAGGTATTGATGGGTCTATCTTGTTTCCTACGCGCTCCTTCTGGCTTCTGTTAGAGGGGGGGTCCTCATTGATTTCTTTGTTGACACGTGTAACAAATGCCCAAGTATATTCTGTCGTCACGCGGTGATGGTATTCTGCAGATTACTCAGTCGGGTCTTTCTTCTAACCACCTCATTTGTGAACTGGTCACGCCAAGAAATCCTAAGAATTTGTTATAAGGCATT
>OZ024743.1:122540000-122542500 GCA_964016885.1 Eledone cirrhosa
TTGTATTTACTAGTATAGAGAGAGAGGAATCAGAAGGTGAGGCGACAGACGGTATAGTATAGAGAGAGAGGAAGGGGGAAGAGGTAGGAAGTAGAGTGACAAACTGAGATGGAGGGAGGGGTAGTGGTGGAAGGATTCCTTGGTCAGTTTTGATAGCAGACTTCATGTCGTGGAATGTAGTGAGTTAAAGAGAATTAAATTGATCATAGTGGGAGGGATGGATAGAGAGGGAGAGAGGGGGAGATATAAAGATATATATATATATATAATGAAAAATTGAACAGGGACAGAACAGAGAGGCAGTACGATAAATGTTTATATATATATATATAAAATAAAGATAAAGATAATAATGACAAAAATAAAAGCAAAGAAGGGGGTGAGAAAGAAGAAAAGAAAAGATAGCCAAGAAGGGGAGGGAAGGAAGGAAGAAAACGAAGAAATAGAAAAGGAATGAGGGAGAAGAGGGGGATATATGTATTGGTTTTGTGGATAATTAAAAGGGTTTAGATACAAGAGGGTATAAAGTCTAAGTATATGCAGTTTGTCAGTTGGTAGTAAGAGGTTAAGGGTTCGATTTGTAGTGCGAAAACTTCTCTTTGAGTCTATGGTTACAATAAATTGATCTTTCGATTTTATTGTTGAGTAACTTATTCTTCGAACTTAAGATGTGGAACAGCTCAAGCTCGCATAATCGACAGCTTCTCATACCACTCCGATATGGGGGCGCGTTTGATAATTTTTTCCATTTCAGGGTGTATTGATGGTTACTTTCCCTCAGTTGCCAGGTCTTGTTTGCAAGGGTAGTTACATAACGGTGCTGGGAATGTTTCATTGCGTAACGGTGTGTATACCAACGGGCTTTAAATGTATTCCCAGTTGCTCCGATGTAATACCATTTCTGGTTGTCTGATTCCACTGTGCATTGGTAAACCAGGTTAGACTGCATACATTCATTATGTAATGGACAGGTTTCAGGTAGGTGGCAGTTACAGTTCTTGTCATGGGCAACTTTGTGGGCTGCGATGCCTGTACAAGTGTGTTACGTTTTGTTTGCCTATTAGCGGGTGGTTGTGTATTAGATATCGGAGTGGTATGAGAAGCTGTCGATTATGCGACCTTGAGCTGTTCCACATCTTAAGTTCGAAGAATAAGTTACTCAATAATAAAATTGAAAGATCAATTTATTGTAACCATAGACTCAAAGAGAAGTTTTCGCACTACAAATCGAACCCTTAACCTCTTACTACCAACTGACAAACTGCATATACTTAGACTTTATACCCTCTTGTTGTATCTAAACCCTTTTAATTACCCACAAAACCAATACATATATCCCCCTCTTCTCCCTCATTCCTTTTCTATTTCTTCGTTTTCTTCCTTCCTTCCCTCCCCTTCTTGGCTATCTTTTCTTTTCTTCTTTCTCACCCCCTTCTTTGCTTTTATTTTTGTCATTATTATCTTTATCTTTATTTTTATATATATAAATATATATATATATATATATATATATATATATATATATATATATATATATATATATATATATATATATATATATATGTTGCTTTCACTTCAATTTATTATAATAAATTTATAAATTTTGGAATTTATAAATTTCCGGTTGGTTGGTTCCACAACCAGATGGTTGTTTATATATTGTCAAAGTTCTTTCATCACACATTCTGTGACCTCTTCAGTGACTGGGGGTTCTTTTCTTTGTTTTTTGTGCCTCTCCTTTGTTCTGTCCTACGCCATCTTGTTTTTGTGTGTGTCACACACAAAAACAAGATGGCGTAGGACATTTATAAATTCCAAAATTTATAAATTTATTATAATAAATTGAAGTGAAAGCATGTGGTGCGTGTGTTTCTTATTGACAACATGACCCTCCCAAGTATAACAATATCGGTTTTAACACACGTTTTCAGATAAAGAATCTTGCTAAACAAATTCAGAAACGAAATATATATATATATTTATCTCTTTATATCTCCCCCCTCTCTCTCTCTCCCTCTCTATCCATCCCTCCCACTATGATCAATTTAATTCTCTTTAACTCACTACATTCCACGACATGAAGTCTGCTATCAAAACTGACCAAGGAATCCTTCCACCACTACCCCTCCCTCCATCTCAGTTTGTCACTCTACTTCCTACCTCTTCCCCCTTCCTCTCTCTCTCTATACTACTCCGTCTGTCCCCTCACCTCCTGATTCCTCTCTCTCTATACTAGTAAATACAATTCCAAATAAATTTTTTTCTCTATATATTAAGAATTATTTCAAGAGTAACTCACTATTTTGAAAATTTGGACTGTGAACAACAATTATAATTGAGTGGCTGCTATTTGCAGTATAGTAATATAAGGTTGCACTTACCAATGAAACGGTCGTAAATACCTGGATAAAATCCTTCTCTTAATGCTTACCTGTGTTTTCTGTTTTATACTTTATACTCCAAGATTGAACGGATTTCTTACAAACTTGTGGAGTTACCC
>OZ024743.1:122545000-122560000 GCA_964016885.1 Eledone cirrhosa
AAATGGTAAATAATGACATAAATGGGACCTGCCCCTTGTATAGGAGCAAATTTTAGAATAGAATAGAAAGAACTAGGAACAAGGCCAATAGAATAAACTCATGGTATGATAGCAATAAATACCAGAGTGTAATGTTCATCAATACAACCCCTAGAGGCGAACTAGCCTACAAATTTAGAAGGGCCCTAAATAAACATAAACTCAATATTAAGATAGTAGAAAGACCAGGTACCTCCGTAAAAACACTTATTAGCAAGACATACCCGTTCCAAAGACCCTCATGTATAGATAAGAAATGTATAACCTGTAAAATAAGCCCCCATATTAACTGTAAAACTAGAAATGTAGTGTATAGCATAAGATGTACTGAAGGACAATGTAGAAACAAAAATATAGTGTACATAGGTGAGACAGCTCGTAGTATAGGGGAACGAATAAATGAACACTGGCGAGACCTTCAAGATAATAAAGAATCATCTGTGCTCTACCAACATGTTAAGATAGAACACAGGGGTAGATTAGAGAACATAGAAATAAAAATAGAATCCACACACAGAAAAGATGCAATGTTTAGGCAAATTACAGAGGCAGTAAGCATAAAAGAATTACAACCAAAATTAAATAGAAAATATGAGTGGAACAGCAACATCACAACTTACAATTAAGGACAAAATGAAAACACACACAGGACAAAATGAAAACACACACACACATAGAACAAACAACCAACCAACAATAAATAAATAAATAAATAAACAAATAGATAAATGAACACAAACACACACAGACACCCGGATGTGGCGCATGCGCAAACTGAGCACACAACACACACACAGAAACAAAATGGCGTAGGATAGAAGAAAGGAAAGGCACAGAAACAAAGAAAGGAATCCCCAGTCACTGAAGAGGTCACAGAGTGTGTGACGAAAGGACTATGACTATATATAAACAACTATCTGGTTGTGGAACCAACCAACCAGAAATTTATAAGTTTGTAGATTTGTAAATTTATAA
This sequence comes from Eledone cirrhosa, assembly GCA_964016885.1. Taxonomy (NCBI): domain Eukaryota; kingdom Metazoa; phylum Mollusca; class Cephalopoda; order Octopoda; family Eledonidae; genus Eledone; species Eledone cirrhosa. The sequence continues at coordinate 122,546,015 of OZ024743.1, forward strand.
ATTTATAAATATATAGTAAATTGAAGTGAAAGCAACTGGTGCGTGTGTTTCTTATTGGCAACATGACCCTCCCAAAGTATAATAATAAATATATATATATATATACATATACATATATGTATGTATTGGTCGAGAAGTTACACACACATACTATATATATATATATATATATATATATAGTATGTATATATATATATACATACACGCACACATATATATATGTACGTACGGATTCACCGAACATTTATTATAATGCTCAGTTCTTGTTTGGGAAATAAACTGTAGATTTATCCGTTCTGTTAGCGTGAAACACTTAATGAAAATACGCTTATTACATACATACATATATACATACATACACACACACACACACACACACACACACACACACACACACACACACACACACATATATATATATATATATATATATATATATATATATATATATATATATATAAATATATATATATATACATATACATATATGTATGTATTGGTCGAGAAGTTACACACACATACTATATATATATATAGTATGTATATATATATACATACACGCACACATATATATATGTACGTATGGATTCACCGAACATTTATTATAATGCTCGGTGTGTTTGCAAACAAACATCCCGTATTAAACCGTAGTGTCCAGCAACCATCGTTGCTCGTTTGTTCAACACTGACAAAGGAACGCTGTACTAGTTTCAAGCTTATTAGCTATCGTCAGCAACGTTTACTTTCCTGCCAGATTGTTGAACGTATATACTTACCTTATGAATATTAACGGCTGAGTAGCCCAATTTGCATATCGAGTGGGTTAATCGGTCGGGTGCACCGAAAACGATAAACGGAAAAATTGAAACGAAATTTCATTTCCCACTCTTAGTACGGCTGTTACTTAAATATAAGTATGTACACGTACATACATATATGTATACATACGTACAGTAGTATGTATATATATATACATACACGCACACATATATATATATGTACGTATGGATTCACCGAACATTTATTATAATGCTCGGTGTGTTTGCAAACAAACATCCCGTATTAAGCCGTAGTGTCCAGCAACCCTCGTTGCTCGTTTGTTCAACATTGACAAAGGAACGCTGTACTAGTTTCAAGGTTATTAGCTATCGTCAGCAACATATACCTTCCTGCCAGATTGAAAGCTTGAAACTAGTACAGCGTTTTTTTGTCAGTCTTGAACAAACGAGCAACGATGGTTGCTGGACACTACGGCTTAATACGGGATGTTTGTTTGCAAACACACCGAGCATTATAATAAATGTTCGGTGAATCCATACGTACATATATATATGTGTGCGTGTATGCATATATATATACATACTACTGTACGTCTGTATACATATATGTATGTACGTGTACATACTTATATTTAAGTAACAGCCGTACTAAGAGTGGGAAATGAACTTTCGTTTCATTTCTTCCGTTTATATATATATATATATATATATATATATATATATATATAAAATATACGAGGTTTGTCCCAAAAGTAAGAGTACTGATTTTCCTATGTACGACATCGCAAAGCACCATGTTTATGCATATTAGCTGCACGTACACTTTTGTTTCAATATGATAGATTGCGTCAATCGTGAGTTATTGTTGTTTTTGTAGAGGCGTGTTTATAAACTCTACTACGTTTGCGATGCAGAAAAATACCGAACGATGACACGCGTTCAAACTTTCTATAAAACTCGACAAATCTGCCACCGAAAAATGTAATTCTTTAACACAAGCTAATAGAGATGCCACATTATCAAGAGGTAAGGTTTTTAAGTGGTACAAAGCTCTCAAAGAGGGCCAAGAGAATGTTGATGGAATGCAGTATCTCGTCAACAAATGAACAATGATAGGATGATTGCAGGAGGAGTGGGCTTGGAATAAAATGCAGTTCACAGAATTGTAACAGACCATTTGCACATGCGAAACATTTTTGCAAAATTAGTGCCTAACACAGCAATTTCAATAAGAGAATTTCTGACGAAGAAAAACATTCCCACACTTCCACATCCTCGCTACAGACCATATCTAGCTCTGTGTGATTTCTACCTCTTCTCTAAGTTGAAATCGGAGTTGAAGAGTCATCATTTTGGGACTGTGGATAACGTACAAAAAATTGTAACCGATGAACTAAGGATACTCACAGAAAATGAATCCCAGTACTGCTACGATCAATGGAAAAATATTGGAACCACTGTGTGACTTCTGAAGGATCGTATTGTGAAGGGAATAACTTGCTATTTCATGTACATCTAATATACGTTTAAATAAAACATCAGTACCCTTACTTTGGGGTCAAACCTCGTGTATATTATATATATATACATATATATATATATAAAGTGGACGTTTTGGAAGCCTCTACAATGCAGATGGGTTAATCTCCGGGTAACAAAATCAGGTGACAGTTGGAAGAAGGGAAATGTAGAAAGAAACGTAAAAAGACGTAAAAAGGCGTAAAAAAGAAAAGCAGAGATGGAGTTACTAAGGTTTGGAATGGGTATAGGATGGCAGGCTAGCGCACACGCACCAGAGTTGCCGACTCCTTGTATTCTGGTAGTGGTAGGTAGGTGGGTGTAAGTTAGTGACAGATAGAGTAGTAATAGTAGTGTCTGTACATTTTCTGTTTGCTAGTATGTCTGTTGGCGCGCGGTATGTAAAATAACACTCGCTCATCTGTTGTGTGTGTGTGTGTATGTATGTGTGTGTGTGTGTGTGTGTGTGTGTGTGTGTGTGTGTGTGTGTGTGTGTGTGTGTGTGTGTGTGTGTGTGTGTGTGTGTGTGTGTGTGTGTGTGTGTGTTTGTATCGTCGTTTGTTTTAGACTAGCCACTTCATTTTTTTCCTCTCAGATCTGTTGTTAGTCGGCTTTTTCATTCGTTTTAGCCAAAGTGCTTCTTTGATCCTTAGAGTTCCAATGTTCCAATGTTGCGCTCTGTAACTGTTAGTCTTCCGTGCTTGTTTTCGCATTTGGTGATGTGTTTTTGAAAGAACCACTCTCTAGTGCTAACGGGTTCCTTGATTCATATGTGCAGCGGTCGCATGGTACTGCCGATGTAAAAATCCTTGCACTTGTCACATTCAATGTTATAAACGACGCAGGTACGCAAGCAGAAGTTTGTCTGGCATATCGGGCAATTGCCGAGGGAGCACACATTATCCGCGTTGTAATGTTTCCTGGAGAGGAGTGGGTCAATTGGATGTCGAGACCCTCCCTTCGTATGAATCTGTGGATAGTGCTGGTGGTATTTTCGCCCAAGTGCGGGATCTTGAGGAAGCACTTATCCTTCAGGTTTCTCTGCCTCATTCCGTTAGTGAAAGATGCTGGATAGCCGTTGGCTTTCATCACCCTGTGGAACTGCTTGGTGTGGGTGATACCACTCATGGGATCACTGCATTTATCTCTTAGCCGCGTGATCTCGTTTGTGATGTATCCTCTTCTTGCTCTGTTATGAAGGACACACTTGAAGTTGACGAACAGGCCCCTGCAGGCAGCCTTGCGTTAGAAGCCAGTATTAACCTCTCCGTGTTCCGCGGTGTTTAGTCAGGAGTCAAACAGGACAAGGGACCCGTCGTCGCTAGGATGCTCCATGCTGAATTCGATGTTCTCATCCGTGTTATTGAACGCCTCGTAAAACTCGTTAGCCGTCTCTCAGGAAGACGTGAGGATGAGGATATTGTCCACTTATCTTGAAAAGAAGACAGCGTGGGGGCGGCAGATATTGAGCGCCTTGCGTTACAGTTAGTCCATATACGAAATCATCAGTACACACGATAGGCTTGACCGTGGGTAGTCCTGACGTCTGTTGGTATGTGGAGCCGAGAAAGTCGAAGTATGTGTTGTCAACGACAACAGATAAGAACTGGTGGTTGTCGGTGGAGGTGAGTTCCAAACAGTGTAAGTTGGTGGACTAGACTCCTTCTGTCAGTATGTCGACGGCCGGGAGCGCTAGTACCGAGATGTACAAAGCGAGCACATCAAGACTGAAGGCATATCTGGTATCACTGCGGGCGTCAAGTTCCGTTTGGTGTCGTCGCTCAATAACCACTTCAGAACTCTTGACGTGTCCCGGTAGGATGGTCAGTAGAGGTTTCATGATTTTTGACAGGAACATGAGATTTTATGAAGTGATCCTTCCACGTTAGAAACAATGGGCCTCATTTTCAGGTCGGGTTCTTGTTTGTGGATTTTCACAAGGTGAGAGAAGGCAGGTAGCCTACTGTTCTTCGTAAGGAGGTTGTTTCTTAGTCTCTTCTGGAGTTTCCTCCGGTCGCAGTTGTTGGTCCATGCGATATTGACATGTTCCTCGATTCGTGCGGGGGTGATTCCCGTGACCTAGGAGTAGAGGCTGTCATCGTAAAGGTGTTGGAGAGCTAGGTTGTTGTAAGCCTCTCTGGTGATGACGCAACATTCTTTTTCTTTGTCGGAGAGAGGTAGACGAGGTTCCTTGATTTCAGCTTTTTGAGAGTGGTGAGTTGTGATCTAGTGAGGTTGCATGTTGTGTGTGTTTATGCAAGATGTCAGAGATATAGTATTTCAACCCGATAAGTTCCTTGTCGAGTTCTTGGTTGGTTGGTGGATGGATAGCGTGTTATCCAGGTTGTAGGTGGGTAATTTGGAGCGGGCTGTGTAGGTGTTGTCATTTTCGCTGGTGTTGTTGATGGCGGTTATCCCTTTGAGTTGGTAAGCGGCTCAGCAGAAGTTGGCCTCGGTGTCGAATCTTAGTCTGTCGTCGAACCGCTGTGAGATGATGAACTTGTGTCCCAGTCGTAGAAGTTCCAGCTCGTCATTTGAGAGGATACCGGTTAGGTCGGTGACGAGGTGTTCCGTGTCTTTGGTCTGTGGGTCGGTGTTGGAAAACGCGGTGGTGGTCCATGACGTGACTCCGGTCCATCTGGCCGTTAGCGTTTGTGTTTTTGTTGTTGTCGTGTTTGTTAAGGATCCATTCCAATTTCCACTTGAGTCGTATCTTTTCATACTGGACCCGGGAATGGTAACACTGGTCTTTCGCTTTTGTGGTTTTAAGACCTGGTCATCGGGTGTCAGTGTGAAGCGTTGCTTCCGCTCGAGGCGTGTCCGTATGTGAAGGGGCAACTGACGGTGATGGTGTCGCAGAATCTCCTTGATACATATCCAGTGTATGCGGTTGGTGGTGTTTTCGAAGCTTGGTGAACGCAGGCATCCTGATGTTTTTGAAGGTGTTGGGGATTACATCGTTTTAGGAAATATATATTTAAAACATCTTCTTTTCATGTATTCTTTATATATTTTGAAGACCCCGGAAAAATTTCCTTGAGCTCATTATATTACAAGGACTAACGCGAGTCCTTTACTCCGTTGCTTCATTTGATACATATATATATATATATATATATATATATATAAATATAGAGGTTGTTACACAACAGTTAGTTCACCATACCGAGAACAATTGTTTCACCTTAGCGGATCCTCAGCTCGTAATGGTCATGGTTATACGGAACAGGAAGGGTCCTTCCTGTTCCGTATAACCATGACCATTACGGCCTGCCCGCCCAGCGAGTGGGATGGCGTTATCTTATGGCTAAAACAACACGACGTGTTGTGACCAGCGGCGCCGATTGGCGCCCGACAGACTGGTTGGTCAAGGTGATATATAGGAAAGAATACACGAAAAGAAGATGTTTTAATATATATTTCCTAAAACGATGTAATCCCCAACACCTTCAAAAACATCAGGATGCCTGCGTTCACCAAACTTCGAAAACACCACCAATCGCATACACTGGATATGTATCAAGGAGATTCTGCGACACCATCACCGTCAGTTGCCCCTTCACATACGGACACGCTCCGAGCGGAAGCAACGCTTAACACTGACCAGGTCATTAAAACCACAAAAGCGAACGACCAGTGTTACCATTCCCGGGTCCAGTATGAAAAGAAACGACTCAAGTGGAAATTGGAATGGATCCTTAACAAACACGACAACAACAAAAACACAAACGCTAACGGGCAGATGGATCGGAGCCACGTCATGGACCACCACCGCGTTTTCCAACACCGATCCACAGACCAAAGACACGGAACACCTCGTCACCGACCTAACCGGTATCCTCTCAAATGACGAGCTGGAACTTCTACGACTGGGACACAAGTTCATCATCTCACAGCGGTTCGACGACAGACTAAGATTCGACACCGAGGCCAACTTCTGCTGAGCCGCTTACCAACTCAAAGGGATAACCGGCATCAACAACACCAGCGAAAATGACAACACCTACACAACCCGCTCCAAATTACCAACCTACAACCTCGACAACACGCTATCCATCCACCAACCAACCAAGAACTCGACAAGGAACTTATCCGGTTGAAATACTATATCTCTGACATCTTGCATAAACAAACACACAATATGCAACCTCACTAGATCACAACTCACCACTCTCAAGTGTGTATGTGAGAGAGATAGAAAGGAGATTGCATGTTATTGTTCGTATGCACAAGCAGACCGATGTCATAAAGAAAACATATTATAACTTCAATCATTCCATATGTATATATTCTACGTATTCTAATTTTGGTGATAGTACACACGTGATTTATTCATAGTTATAATATTTTATAGATATGATATCGTATTGTTTAAAAATAAAAGCCGTCCTTTCACAGTTGTATTAAGTGGAGAAGTATTAAATGAAGAATATTATTATTAATATATGTACTTATCTTTTTGAGAAATAGGAAATAATTATATATATTAAAAGAGGAAATCATGAATATTCCGTCACGAACTATGTAGTTTCGAGTTAATAATAAATTGTTCCAACTCGTCAGGCATACCTTAAATTGAACTGCCAAATTATAAATGAACAACTGTGCTGGACAAATGTGACAGAAATTTTCTGTGTGCTCCGCCAACTGTGAAAAAAATATTACAGCTTTTTGATGCTATAATATATGATCACATGGCCAGTTTGGGCGTCGACGATACAGGTTGTGAGACAAAGACGGCGTCAGAGTGAATTAACGGACACGAATTACCGATTATACTGACATATGTTGACAACCATATTTCCTGCATGACAGTTAAATAACTATACCTTACCGAAATACGCCGCTTAATTTATTCAGTGGAAACATATTTTTCCTCACAACTACCATTAGTCATGATCAAGGTCATGTGAAAAATGTCAGAAAAGATTCGTTGATGATAACGCTAGCAATTACCACGAGATTTTGAGATACAAGTCTAGCATTCAGAAAACATTACTTTTTGTTTTTGTTATTGCTGTTGAAACCTGATGGTAAAAGCGCAATCGTTTCTCAATTAACAATTATGTTTTATTAAGCAAAATGTTTCTGACTACTTGTCACTCACCTCCATTACTCCAATCATTTTATTTCGAATGTTTAAAACTTATTTGAGATAACACTAATCATTCTAGAAACCAATACAATCCAGCCTGTTGGCGATAGTAATTTGTATAATGTATTTTAGCTAGTGTATAAATGCCGGATTTTGAATCACCAGCAGGAGGGTCTGAAGTTCATATTCTGCAATTGACACTGCAATGTGTTCCAGGCAAAGGTCACTTACCTCTAATATCTGCAAGCAATAGGTCCTAACAATAAGTATTAAACACCGCTATTATAAAGCGTTGGCATATATCATTGTGCTTAAATTCTCCCATGGAGACAAAGGTAATTGGCTTTAGATATATTACAATAAGACCAAAGTGTAGCAACTTTATGGATTTGGGAATTTCCTACATTAACTTGAAATAAAACGTATGAAACCCCTCATAATTTTGATTTAGATTTAACTTTTAAGTGATTTCTATCATCTGCCATAGGCTTTCGTCGCCCTCTATGCGTCACGGCCACGCCTGTCTGACAGTACTTCTGCACCTGTAGAAATTATCTTGAAACAGTAATGTCACTTGGTAGCAGTGCCAAACTTCACTCAGCTGTTGTTTAATCAAAGAGACAGGCTTCGGGTAACGATATTTGCTCAACATCTACCAAACATTTCAGATAAGAAGCCAGTTACTCTGACCACCGAGCAGATGTTGCTGTGCATTGCTGCAATCGTACCTCTGAAAGCAGGATCTAAACTGTTCTAAAGACAGCCTCCTAAGTAATGATAATCGACTCTACTAGTACTAAAGATCGAAACATTCTCAGGAAATCTTCAAGATGCTGAAGGAACTCCGGCTGCCCTGCCCTGATCGGGGTATAAATAGTCACTAGTCTGATGGCACTGCATTCAGTTCCGTCCACCAAACTTTTCGTCCAAGTCCTGGAGAAATGTCTGCAATCGAGATTCAAGCCTTTCCGAAAGGACACTATCACCGCGCCATCCGATCCTACCCAATCACAAGTAGAGTACCATTTATAATTTTTTAAAATGAACGCATGTGCTCGCATTCCTGAAAATCTGGTCTCACATATACCTACCACATCTGTTTCTAGTCACGTGAGGTCGTTTAGCAAATGATTTATCTTCTAATCCGACCTTAGGGAACGTACATTTATGCTTCCCATTCTCATTGTTAACATGTCTTTCGAAGAAAAGAAAGAAAGGACAAGTTACTCATCTTAGTCCTCGAAAAGGCGGTTTTTTCGTAGCTGAGGGGTGTTTCTGGACTGTTTTCCTAGAGCATTTTCTTTGAAACAGTTAACTATCCTTTGGATATTCGAATTTAAAGCATTGTATAATTCATTATTGTTTATAATCTACTTATTCAGCAAACTGCTGCTCCGTCAAACAATAGTGAAGTTGAAGAAAAAGAGTAGTGCTTGAGTACACGCCTGTTGGATTTGTTGTTGCTGTTGGATCTGTTTTTGTTTTCGTTATATTTTTCATTTTTGCTGTAGTTGTATTTTTGAATTTTATCTATGTTTTTGTGGGGTGCTTTTGTGGGTATGTGGTTAGGTTAGGTAATCTTTTCCGGCTTTCATCTTGGGGTGCATATTTTCTTGTACCTTCCCGTCCACCGTGCACAGATCACGTGGTGATTTTCCCGCCTTGACATTGTCACATGACATCTTGTATTCAAAGATCGCAGGCAGAGTCGCGAGGGGCTATGTCTACGCCTGTGTGTACGCTTATATGTGTATGAAGCTGAGAAGGGAAAACCTGGGACTTATTTTACAGTTGTTTTTCTTGTGCCGTTAAAACTAGAAGCCTTCCGGTTGATCTCAATAAAGAGTTCCCGACTCCTGGTCCTTCCAAATATCGGATGGGTTTCTCTTGCAAATCATATAGTAAATTGAGCATACCATTTTTGTGGGTTCTGACGACTGTATTTTGTATGTTCCTTAGGAACTTTCTGGCGGTGGTTTGCTGTTGTATTTTCTCTTCTTTTCTTTTTCAACCCCATATCCCACAAGTGGAGTGGCTATACTGTTAAAATAGTGTGTATTATCATGGATTGCATTTTGCACTGGATACAAAGTGTTTTTATCGGCCAGCGTGTGAGCTGCAACGAATGTTACGGCTGGCGATGTTATTAGAGCAATATTCTGCGACACTTGTTCGTTTTCATTCATTGTTTCAGCTCTTCATTGCAGAAAATAATCAAATACCTTTTGTTTAATAATTGAGCTTTCTGCTCTATACTACATGTCCTATTGCTTTTGAGTCGGTGCACATAACAGGGAACAGTTTTAAGAAGGTATTGTGATACCGAGGTGTTATAACGACTAGCAAATCAATGATAACTCCTCCTCACCCTATTTCATTAATTTGCCAGAGTTTCCTTCGACTGCTTTTTTCTGAGGAGAACAAAAGCCCTTCTCTTACATCTTCGAGAGACATAGATAAACTAGCTTTCTCCTTGTCCGCTTCTAAGGCAATACAATTATTTTTTTCTCCAGTAAAATGCTGCCACTATTCCGTTTTAAACTGTAAATTCCCCATATTCGATTGTTGACCGTTGGAGATTTTTCAAGTAACGATCCGAGTTCAAATCCTGCTGAGGTTAACGTTGACTTTCATCCTTACGGGGTCGATAAAATAAAGCACCAGTAATGCACTGGGATAATTGCTGGCTTTGTGCTAAGAGTAGAAACAATTTAGTAGTAGTAGTAGTAGTAGTAGTAGTAGTAGTAGTAGTAGTAGTAGTAGTAGTAGTGGTAGTAGTAGTAGTAGTAATAGTAGTAGTAGTAGTAGTAGTAGTAGTAGTAGTAGTAGTAGTAGTAGTAGTAGTAGTAATAGTACTAATAGTAGTAGTAGTAGTAGTAGTAGTAGTAGTAGTAGTAGTAATAGTACTAATAGTAGTAGTAGTAGTAGTAGTAGTAGTAGTAGTAGCAGCAGTAGTAGTAGTAGTAGTAGCTGGAGAGGTATACCTTTTATTGTTTTTGTTGTCGTTGTCACCGATAGTCGGTAATTAGTTTATTTCGAACAATAGAAACACTTGCCGTATAAGAAAAAGGTTTATAAAACTCATAAATGTATAAAATACTATATCAAATCTGGGATATCCTTTTCAAAATCAAATCAAATCCCAGCCGTCACTCATCAACCGAGACGAAGCAAACACGTGAGTTCAAACTGACAGCTATGATGATTATGATGATAACAATAATTGTTTCTACTATTGGCACAAGGCCAGCAATTACCCAGTACATTACTGGTACTTTATTTTATCGACCCCGTAAGGATGAAAGGCAAAGTTAACCTCGGCGGGATTTGAACTCAGAATGGCAAGGGCCGTAACTCTATGCGTCAAAGCATGGCGTCCGACCCTCTACCGATTCTACCACATGATTTCTTATATAGGCACAAGGCCAGCAATTTTGGGGGAGGGGAAAGTCAATTAAATCGAGCCCAGTGCGTGACTGGTACCTTATTTTATCGACCCTATAAAGGAAAATCAAAGTTAACCTCGGCTGGATTTGAGCTCAGACCATAAAGGGCCGTAATTCTACACGGCAAAACATGGCGTCCGACCCTCCACCGATACTACCAATCCATAATGTTTCTACATTTGGTGCTAGGCCATCAATTTGAAGGGAAGGGGAAAGCCGATTAAATCAACTCCAGTGCGTTACTGGTATTTTATTTTATCGACCCCGGAAGGTTCAAAGGGAAAGTTGTCCTCAATGGAATTTGAACCCACAACACAATGAGCTGGACAAATATCGCAAGTTATGTTGTCCATTGATCTACTGATTCTGTCAATCCCCAACTGTAATATGAATGTTTATATTATTGTTGGATTAAAGAGAAATGGCTGAGTGTTGGATAAAGTGTCTATAGATATTTACACTTCATCTCTTTAGAGGCGATCGATTAAATATCTATGCTACTGTACACGATTGATCGTTTTCTCTCATATAAAACGTCTGGCGCTCCGATTATGGTAACATTACTCCTATTGCTTTTATTAGGAAATTATTTCTCATGCCATAAAATGGTGTTTCAAATCTTCAGTTTGGATTTTATTACGTAAAGTAGCAAAAGAAGTTATTGATAAATAGAATTTGCACAAATTGAAAGTAAGCATAAAAACTATGAACGAAAACATTAGTATTGTTTCAGAACTGATGAATTGATAAAGCTGATTAATAAATCAAGTAATAAGAATGAATATTATTCTAACAATTTGAAATGTTGCTGAAAGAGAGAGAGAGAGAGAGAGAGAGAGAGAGAGAGAGAGAGAGAGAGAGAGAGAGAGAGAGAGAGAGAGAGAGAGAGAGAGAGAAATAATGAATTTTATACGAATTATCTTGTTGATCTTTGCTTTATCGACAAAACTACAACAAAAATAAAAATTTGATAACATTAATGATGATGATAAAGAAAATAATAACAATGGTAGTAGTAGTAGTAGTAGTAGTAGTAGTAGTAGTAATGATAATAATGACGATGGTGATGAGGGTGATGATGATGATGATGACATATTTCATAACAAAAAAAAAAAAAGGTACCTGAAGGCAATTTCAAGCTGTACCACAAATTCATTGTTCAGAAACTGAAACAAAAGATTGGAAATGAAATAAAAAGACACGAAGGGAATAAACGTTCATAACTGTGTTGCACTTTTACTTATATAGTTTAACATTACTGTTTGTAATTTTCTTTATATTGACTCGAAAAGTGTTTCACGATTTGAAGAAAAACAACACGCTGACATATCTAAAAGTGCTGTTTTAACAGTTTTTACGCTGATTGTATAACTGTCGACACTTCTTATCATGTCACTCGTTCTAAGCTTTCAAAGGCTCAGTCAACCTACTTCTAAATTTATGATTCAAGTGAAGGATTAGTTCGTTCGTGTATTTAAAGTGGATTTGTATTTCTTTAGTATGTCATGCTGATTTTTAATCCTTACATAGGCTTCTTCCCAGTGTCATAGTTGAGTGGAACCAGTGGCCCATTTATGATTTTATAGGGTGAACATATTGGTTTATGTTGTTAATACGCATGCGTATCACAGCTTTAATTCGTATCTCGCTCATACGTATCTCGCTCATACGGAAATTCTCGAGGTTGTGTATATTACAAAGAATAATCGACCAATGGTACTTATTCCTGATATTTATTCTATTAAATCTACTCTAAATTTAGAACATGAAAATAGTATCTACTTCGCCTCTCTATCAAGATTATTATATCCAACGACACGCTATATGATATAACACACTTAACCGTTGCACATTCATGTAAATGGTAATAACCCCCCCCCCCCTCTATGCGACGTGTAACTTGGGAATATGTTTTAGTAGTATAGAAATATGGTAGATAATAAAAACATCAACGGTAGTAGCTTCAATCATAGTTTTTGGTTAATAATATAGCAATAACTTTAAATACATACATCAGTGTTTGTCCGTGAAACATATACACAAGGTCGAAACACAAACGAACCAAACTCCAACTGTCACTGCCTCCATCTTTCCCGCTATCCCCATCTCTCCATGGGGGTCCACGCTATGGCCGCCCCGCGGCCCCAGTGGACAGAATGGAGAAGGCGTTCTCCCAGATGATGGTGAGGGAGACGCGCCGGAAGAACCATTCCAGCTTGCGAGGATCGTACTGTAAACACAAGATGAGCAGTATGAAAAAGCTTAGCAGCGAAGTCAACAAATGTATGGAAACAATACGAACACGTATAATATCATATAGTATTTGTAATGCCATTCTAATTTTATTCAAAGGAAAATTCGGACAGTTGTTAATATTCTTCAAGATAATGATTTATAGTATAGGCACAAGGCCAGTAATTTGGGGGGAGGGGAAAGTCGATTTAATCGACCCCAGAACGTTAAGGGTAACGATGAAAGGCAAAGTTAACCTCGGCGGGATTTGAACTCAAACCGCAAAGGACCGTAACTCTATGCTGCAAAGCATGGTGTCTGACTCTACCGATACTGCCAATATACCAAGATAATACGGACTCAAATATTTCTTCCAACAACCCTCATCGCACTACGATAGCTATAAAATATGTCCTTCTCTCGAGTATTTTTGGTTGGAAAGCGATATGAAAGTGCAGTCATTGCAGATAAGTGCTGCTACTACTATTTCCACATATTTTCGAATATATCAATGCTTCATTTATATTATTGTTGTTCATACTCCACTTTTTTTCTATACCAAACAAACGTCATTCACTTCACTAATGTTGCTAATGGCTCTAAGGCAAAATGGCACATCTTTCAATTGATATTCGTTAACAATCTCAAACTTCTAGATCCATATTTTACTTTATGTTATTCATATAATTCCATATAAAATTTTACCGATTTAGCTACCAGTGATAGTCGAGTAACTAATGATATCCAATTACACAAATTATCTATAATTCCCACAGATTCCCTTGTGATACAGATTTTCTTCTATATTCGTAATGTTATAAATGTAATAGTTTAATGAAGTCTTAGTATATGCCTTCCTTACGATTTCACTGAATAAAATATTTTCCAACAATAAAATTCATAGCTACGCCACCCT
>OZ024743.1:122565000-122572500 GCA_964016885.1 Eledone cirrhosa
AAAATACCACAGAGGCGGAGGGGGTATTTATATCGAAGCCGTAGAAGAAGTGGTGAAGGAGGAGAGAAGTATGAGTAATGGCAGCTTTCCAGCAGTCACCACACTTCAAAGATTACTCAACCAGAGGGATTTATTAACAATATATTTAGAAACACACAGATACATTTTATTACTAATTATATCTAAATGTTTCTTCTCTCTTCATAATGTAATTTTAACTCTGATACTGGTTCAGTCTAGTTCAACCGGATTGGTCTGTCCTATTCATTCATTGAGCAACATCGGTGAGGTTGGCACCCTTAACTCACGGTTGGGTGTGGATGCATTCATGTATATGTGTGTGTCCGCATGTATCTGTGTGTTTCTAAATATATTGTTAATAACTCCCTCTGGTTGAGTAATCTTTGAAGTGTGGTGACTGCTGGAAAGCTGCCATTACTCATACTTCTCGCCTCCTTCACCACCTCTTCTACGACTTCGATATAAATACCCCCTCCGCCTCTGTGGTATTTTCTTCGGGGTTATAAGAGGCTTAGCTCTGTTTCTCGACCGTTATATCGCGTGACTATCTCCCCCTCCGCCTTTTGGGATTCTTTCTCACGTCGTGTAGACGCGTTCTTGAGACTAGTAAAATGAGGTATCCTCTTGATAAGTCGGCAGACCTCGCAGGGACTCTATATCTTTATGATGTATTGTTTTTGTTTATGCCACGAAACTACGTAGTCGAGGAATCTAGGAGCAGTTTAGGTATGATACATTTTATTACTAATTATATCTAAATGTTTCTTCTCTCTTCATAATGTAATTTTAACTCTGATACTGGTTCAGTCTAGTTCAACCGGATTGGTCTGTCCTAGTCATTCATTGAGCAACATCGGTGAGGTTGGCACCCTTAACTCACGGGTGGGTGTGGATGCATTCATGTATATGTGTGTGTCCGCATGTATCTGTGTGTTTCTAAATATATTATATATATATATATATATATATATATATATATATATATATATATATCACACCAGTTCTCCATATCACATATAGCCGAATTGCCTGAGAATAACATTACTTATTACTTTATTGTTACTAATCAGAAATTTCTTGCGGAAAAATATAAAATATCTTGAAACTATTGTTGAAAG
The DNA here is from genome assembly GCA_964016885.1 of Eledone cirrhosa. Classification (NCBI taxonomy): domain Eukaryota; kingdom Metazoa; phylum Mollusca; class Cephalopoda; order Octopoda; family Eledonidae; genus Eledone; species Eledone cirrhosa. The sequence goes on from OZ024743.1 coordinate 122,566,140, forward strand.
CTATGAAATATTTGGTCTTTTATGACAAACAATATGCATTCCTTTTTCCAATTTATCTATTTTAATGCAATATCAAAGAACAAAAACTTTATTTTGTTATCGAATAATTTATTAAAGTAGCTGTAAATATTTTCAAATTTGAAACTTTGTATATCGATTCAAATACTTCATAAAGATTTTTGCAACTTAAAAATACACCTTCAATTAGAGCTTGTTACAAATGTGCCATACTGTTTTTAGTTTCTTTGATCACAATAAATATGCTTTGGATGTGTTACTATCGTATACTGTGCAATAGAAAACATGTTATTATCTTTGTTAGTGAAACATTTTATTAAAGCGATTCTTATAAGACTATATTCTAATATATCTTCTATGATTTATAAAAATAGCTACAAAATTACATATTTGAGGTAGGAAGCTACAATGATAAACAATAATTATATGTGTATAAAGCATATCAAGAAAAATGTAATATCGATAACTAACACTTAAGCCAAGCTACTTAATCAGATTTGAAAATATTTATAGCTGTCTAAAACTAACATCAATACCTATAAATATTTAGTATTTGATGGTTTATTGAAATGGAGCGTTTTTTTAAATATTAATTACTGACATTGGCAAAAAGACACACATTTTGGGCCTGGGGGTGTAGTTAAATATAATTGAACCCCAAAAGAATGAAAAGCACAATGAAATATATGACGGGATTTGAGCCCCGAATTTGAAGAGACAGGGAATTTTGTTTGGGGTTCAAAGGATCCTGTCATTATCAACTCTTAATATTAAAATAATTGTTTCTACTTTTGGCACAAGGCCAGCAAATACTCAGTACATTACTGGTACTTTATTTTATCGACCCGTAAGGATGAAAGGCAAAGTTAACCTTGGCAGGATTTGAACTAAGTCGGTATTGGGACGTAACTGTGCTGCAAAGCATGGCGTCCGACCCTCTACCGATGTGATATTGCAAACATAATTTTAGCTAGCATCTTGGCGTAAGAGTTAATCCAATTTCTTTCCTTTACGGCAGTAAGTTTCTTCGGTTAATTTATATATCCGACAAGCTTAATTACCCTCTCTAAAACAAGATATTTTGCCTAAAAAACAAAAATCTCAATATAAGAAGCACTATTATTTTATGAAATACAATTGTACTATTATAAATTCCGAAATTATTTGTATTAAGACTTATGTTAATGTTATTTAACTTGAATGTTGTTCGGGTAATACATATCACAGTCATCTGTAATGCCTAGTTTCGTTCAGAAAGAAAGCACCAAGCATATTCAAATGATCATGAATATCTACACCCAGTTTAACTCAAACAAATCTCCATAGTGCATGCAGAGACAGAGGGTCTGTAAGAACCAAAGTGTAACTTTATATTTTCTCTCAACTTTGAATTGTATTGTCTTTCTCTGATATGATTCAGCCTTTTAATGGTATTAAGTTTCATTTTCTAATGTGCATGTTATGTAGAACCAGGCTAGTTCTCATCAAGAAGATCTCTGGTAAAGATCTTTTGTTCTCGTAGTATATCATATCTCTGCCAAGTTAAATACCACATGATACACTTCCACATGTAGGAGTCAATTGTATAGGCTGTTGACTATGAGTTATCTAATTTTTATATGTATTCTAAATAAACATTTTAGAAAGCCATAGTGATAGCCGCTGGTATTTTTGCATAGCTACGGCTTTCTAAATGTTTATTTACAAACATACTGTATTTCTTTAGAAATACGAAATTCCAATACCTATCTATATACAGCTATCCTCAAAGCTAAATCCTAATTCTATTCTATTATAGGTTGAGCCAACTTGTACAGCTTCATGTGCAAAGGAGATTAATCGCCTCATTTACACAGGCGAGAAAACTATATTTTCTCGTCTGTTTTTAAAGTCCAGCATTTGCAATAGCGGGAGGGATCGTCCTGACAAGAACCAGGTCAGTTCGAAATGTGCATCAACGATTGTCCCATTTGCATCTGCTGGACACCGCCAGGTGGCGATAGCCACTGGTGTTTTTGCATAGCAGCGGATTTATAAATGTTTATTTATAAATATACCGTATTTCTTTAGAAATGCGAAATTCCAATACATACATACATATATACATATATATATACATACATATATATATATATATATATATTGAAAAAGTGAAGAATAACGTAGTCAACAGTACAAAAAAGGGTTTTATTTACAGTTTTACAATTGTTTCACTGATTAAGTTGTCTAAAGATTGCTGAGCCCTTGAAGCAGTGCCACTCAATTTTAAATACGTTGTTAGCTTTACCAGATCATCGGAGATAACTGTTATATATGTTCAGAATTCAAATTACAGCATCATTAATAATATTAATAATAAAGATTGTACTGTTGACCATGTTATTCTTCACTTTTTCAATATTATTACTCCAAGATAAACTTACATAGAAATTCAGTGAAATCATAAACTCGCCACCTACGCAAACCCCTTGTTGAGTCAAACAACGCCGTACGCTAAAACTATTCATAATACGAAGTATTCACAACCTCTAACTGGATTACCTATAACGATATTTTGTTATCCCTTATATATATATATATATATATAAAGAATTAGTATATCTACTAACATATATATACAGATGCATACCTATGCTAGCAAATATATAGGTTTTGTCTTAGTAACTTGGGGATGCAGAACAATTATATGAAAGACGTAAAATAAGAAAATTATAAAAATTAACTTACTAAAATGTCAGTGATTTTTTCAATGTCTTGGAATTTAGTCCCCGCTTGCTTTTTTCCATCCACTGAATTATTTGTGTATAAATTCGCCTGGGATCTTAGCTGAGAACGACTCCCTGATGACGAAATGGCTTCTACATGCTTTCCATTTGGAAAGCATGTTTATTCCCTTTCAGAAATTAATTAGTTGGAGTGAAATTTTAGTAAGTAAGTTAATTTTTATAATTTTCTTATTTTACGTCTTTCATATATATATATATATAAATATATATATATATATATATATATATATATATATATATATATATATATATATATATATATATACCCTTTATAAAATTACCTTATAAAATTATGTTTTTTCACAAAAAAGTATTCTGTCTCTTATATATTCCATGTGCCATTACCAACCTCAATTTTCTCTCTCTCTCTCTCTCTCTATATATATATATATATATATATGTGTGTGTGTGTGTGTGTGTGTGTGTTTATAAAATTTGTCGATCGACTTTCGTCAAATCGGACTGAGGAAACAATGTTTCCGTTGGTCTTTCCAATTGCTAATACTATCTAACAGTTACAACTCCAAGTAGAAATAAAGTGTCTTGCTCAAGGACATAACGCATCGCCTGGTCCAGGAATCGAACTGACAACGTCACGATTGCGAATCCAATTCTCTAACCAATCAGCCACACGAATTCACTGTGTGTAAACGTAGGTATACACACACACACACACACACACACACACATATATATATATATGAAGTGCAACCGGTACTAGCTGTGAAATTCATGCAAGCCCCGTCAACTTATTATTCTATGGATATTTATATACAGAGGTAGTGCAAATCCCTTCGGTAAAGTACATAATAATATATTAATGAAGTATAATTGTCAGAAGAAGTAACAAAACACTGTTTATCACTTAGATAAAATATAATAAAACATAATTTATAGCGTTTCCAGCTTTCACGAGAGTAATCTAGATATAAATTTACTTGTTGTTAGAAGGGTGGTCAAACCGATGTGACGATGACGATGATGATGATGATGATGATTACCGTCCTATATCGTGTCTTCTAATTACTAAGCGGATTGATCGCAGAAAGTATATATGTTTTTTATTGTTTTTTTTTTCTAGCTAGAGAAAATACTACCCCAGTGAATAGAAAAAAAATGTAAAAACAGCAGGAGAGCAAAGTGAAAGATCTTTGGAACATAATGCCCGAGAAGATATGTTGGTGTTTAATGACAAAATGTATATAGAAGAAACGTGATATAGGTAATAAACATGTAGGTGATATTAGTAATAAGGTATGGCGCTATGATACTGAAATAGAATAAAGAAAAACTCCAAAAATGAGACACAGAAATTGATTATAATTACAAAAGTGACATGCATATGCTTCATATGTCTAGAAAGAATGCGATAAGAGATTTAATAAGCTGTGGAGGAAGTACAAGAAGTGAATAGAGCAAATTGTAGTCGTACATAGATAATAGTTTACAATCGCCGTTAGTTTGTCAAGGCGCTGTGGTGTAATTGAGACTACAGACCGTCTTGATTAGGGTGAATATAAGAGAATCAGAACAGAGGATCAAGTCATACTGCAGTGGAAAAATATTGGACGCACAGTTTGTCGATGAGGAACGATGTGACTAAGCATGGCACATACGAATGGATATGAAAATCAAACTTAATGGTTGTAACTAAAGCATTAATCTGTTCAATCCAACACAAATACACTACTTAGAACAAACTATATAAAATATAACGTCGATACGAATCTCAAATTACCCTTATTTAAAGTCGCTGGCGGAAAAAAAAGGGGGCGGGGGAAATAGCAACAGGGAGCACTAATTCAGTGAACGGGGCAAAAGAGAATACAAAATGATACAGGACCACTGTACGCGCATTGTTTATTGGAAACAGTGGAAAGAACTGATTTGTACGAACATCGACCTAATGCAATTAAAGAAAAGGAGAAAGTTAAATCACTATGGGATTAAAACATTTAATGAGTGAGTCAGGTGATTGAGGGAGAAGACCCGACATTGTTGTTGTCAATCAAAGACAATGAACAGTTATTAGTACTGGCGGACGCCGTGGAAATTCCATTCTTTAATTAGAAGTATATATATATATATATATATATATATATATATGTATATATATATATATACAAGTGTATATGTATATATAAATATATATATGTGTATATATATATATATATATATAAGTGTATATATATATATATATATATATAAGTGTATATATATATATATATATATGTGTGTGTATATATATATATATATATATATATATATATAGGAACGAGTAGGACCCCGACGGCTGAGCTCAAGCCGTTTTGACGGCTAATTCTGGACGTACTTTGGTCCAGAATTAGCCGTCGAAACGGCTTGACCATCACAACCGCTCTCCTTCCCTCGCACTATCGCACACACAATTTTACCACACCCTTTCCACAGCATGGCCAACGTTTTACATCACACGTAATCTATTCCTACCACTTTAGTATAAAAGTTAACAACTCTGGGTAATAAGAATGTGTGAGAAATATAAAAGAAAAGTGTAACACCAAGAAGGCCTGAAAAACCTTGCAAGTGTGTGAAACTTACAGCGTTGAAAATGTGCCAGTAGCGCAATCATGAACTACTACAGAAAATTACATTATTAAGAAGCGCAAGAATCCCAAGAAAAGGCATTCGAAAATTGGGCTGATGAAAGGACCTATGGTAATTGGTTATGACTCGTTCCTTGGATTGTAAAAGCAACATAAAATCTGTCTGCACTACTACTACTACTACTACTACTACTACTTCTTCTACTACTGCTGTTGTTGCTGCTGCTACTACTGCTACTCATTTTTGCCATCTGAATGGATTGCAACACTATGAAATAATGTGCTTTGCTCAAGGATACAAAGTTCCGACGGGAATCGAACCCATGACTTTAAGACCGTGGACCGAATGCTACAACCACTAAACCACTTGACTACACATTGATAAGCAAAAACACACACATAAGGACACACTATACATATATCGTTTTGTATGAGTGTGTGTGTGTGTGCGTGCGTGAGTGAGTGTATGTGTGAATGAGTGTGTGTGCGTGCGTGTGTGTGAACAAGGAACTTCCTTGTAGTTTCTATCTCCTAAATTCCACTACAAGTTATTGGGATACCCAAGGTATTGAAACGAACTTTTCACCAAACTAGTTTATATATATATATATATATATATATATATATATAAATAAAGTTAGTCCTTCATCAGTGATCTTCCAACCATCATTGGTATTTCATCGCTTTAAAGACCATATACCTCCGGTTGGTTCGAGCAACGGCTAAAAAAGTCGTTGGGACACGTAAATAAAGGGGACACGAGAGTGTAAACAAACAAAGATGGTGAAGCAACGAAAAGTGAGGAAGAACGAGTCAAGTCCCAAATTTCCATGAATATAAGTTCGGTGAAATCATGAACGAGAGAGAATAAAGACCATCAAACCTGGTTGGAATGTGAGCAAGGAAGGAATTCCGTACAGGTCTAACGGGAGGAAGAAGGAATCTAGTGTGTGAATTCGGTGAACGTAAGTT
>OZ024743.1:122577500-122607500 GCA_964016885.1 Eledone cirrhosa
TTCAGACATTAATCTTGATCGAGGGAATGTGATAAGAGAACTTGATCAAGAGGAAACTTACAAATATCTAGGTGTTTGTGAAGGAGACGGAATCAAGCACTCGACAATGAGGGAAAGGATAAGGAAGGAATGTTACCGCAGAGTAAGAGCAATCTTAAGAACGGAATTGAATGCAAGGAATAGGATCGATGCCATAAACACGCTTGCCATACCAGTAGTAACCTACAGTTACAATGTCATCAACTGGTCAAGATTCTTAACCATGCACAGAATGCATCACCCTAAGGCAGATACAGATAGAATATATCTCCCTAGGAAAGAAGGAGGACGTGGGTTAATCCAGTTAGACATTCCGTTGAAAACTGCAACAATTGGATTATCTACATATCTAAGGGAATCACATGATTGGATGATCAAACTCGTTTTGAAACACGAAAGCACCAAAAGATCATACTCCATTACAAAAGATGCACAAAGATACAGTAATGGACTACACATTTCAGAAGTCCCATTTACTGCTGAAATGGAAAACACAGAAAAAGCAAAGCAGGTAAAAGTAACTGCAAAGAAAGAACTGCTACAGAAACTGGCTAAGAAATGGCAAGAAAAGCCTCTGTATGGAAAATACCCAGAACGAGCTAACAATCCTGATGTTGACAAAACTTTAACCCATCAGTGGTTGGCATCCTCTGGACTGAAATCAGAGACTGAAGGACTGATTATATCAGCACAAGATCAGTGTCTGCCAACAAAAAATTACCAAGACAACATAATAAAAAATGGATGCAGCCCATTATGCCGTGTATGTAAAAAACAACCAGAGACCATTGACAATGTAATTTCAATATGCAGTCCTATAGCTCCAACCGAATACCTAAACAGGCATGACAGAGCTGCACAATACATACATTGGATAATGTGTAAGCATTTTCACCTGTCCCATCAAAAGAATTGGTGGGAGCATCAACCACCTCCCATACTTGAAAAAGATCACATCTCAATCTTGTGGAACTTTAGCATCCAAACAGACCGAAAAATAGATGCAAATAGACCTGATATAATACTGAAGGACTTTAAAAAGAGGGTATGCCTGCTAATTGATATGTCTGTTCCAATAGACAAGAATGTATCTATAAAAACATTTGAAAAATTGAGCAAGTATAAGGACCTGGAGATAGAAATTGGAAAAATGTGGAAATTGAGAACTAAAACAATACCAGTGGTTGTAGGCGCTCTAGGAATGATACCTAAGGGGTCTAATGATTACTTATCGCAAATCCCAGGAAACCCGCGTATAGGAGAAATACAAAAGATAGTACTAATGGGAACTGCCCATATACTAAGGAAGATTCTGTCAATATAAGTACATCACAAGTCTAAACACTAAAGATGCATGTGTGAGTATGTATGTTCTTTCTTGAACATGGCGGACCTTGTTGTCTCTTGAGGTCACTGGTTGTGACTTGGTGATAACTCGTATGAACATAAAGCAAGATAAATGCAGCTGTAATAATAATAATAATAATAATAATAATAATAATAATAATATGATTTAAATAAAAATTAAATAAATAATAGTTTTTCGCAGAAGTGTTTTAAAGGAATGATCGCCAGAACATTAACAGTTTGTCTTAATTTTTATACATTTTGACAGCCCGTAAATATGAGAAATTATTTTCAATTCCTCTTAATTCAATAATGTCAGAAAACTTATAGCAAATGTTACAATAAGAAATTTATTATCTGACTAAGCCAATGGATTTAAATGTAAGGCATTTCTACATTTCATTCTTTGATATATTTGTAATTTATATTTATTACTTCAGCTTCCTTTCTTATATATATGTAATTTCTGCAAATGGTTATAGAAATCCAGGAAGAAATTAAGTAGTCACTAATAATATGGCAAGCGAAATCTGTTTATCTGAGTTCAAAGATATACAACGCAAAGTACTCTGTCGTCTAGTGGCCTACATTGTAAGAAACTGACAAGTCTGTTATATGTATATATCAATCAGTATAATATATCGCAGTCATTTATCAAATAGATTACTATAATAATACGTACGACTTGTATATATATTTTCACTCTCACTCTCTTCTTTTCTTCTCCCTCTATCTATCTATCTATCTATCTATCTATCTATCTATCTATCTATCTATCTATCTATCTATCTATCTATATATCTATCTATCTATCTATCTCAGTCCATCGTACACTCAAACACTCACACGTATAAATATAACACATACACATTGTATATGTGTTATATTGCTCAGCGTCGTATAATAGTTTCTTCCACTACTTAATAGAAAGAATCTGATTTTTCCATAGCAAGAAGTAGTTCTCCTTGCATACTTTTTACCGCATCTCAAGAGAACGCCCTCGTGAGTTAACGTTTGGTCTTTCACTTTTCCAAAGGCAATATTTGGTCGTAATTATTTTGAAATGTTTCTGCTTCCACAGTTTGATATTTCCCAGTTTCAGAAGATCCTGCTTTAGGATGAAAGCAGAAACTTAAACTTATAATCTGTGCTGATAAAAAATAAATATTTCCTCTACAGGTTTATCTCTCTCTCTCTATATATATATATACATATGGGGTGTTGTCTTAAAATTGATCCTATGTGTGTGCTTCAAATGAATTTGTCGAACAAATTGTAAGCAACGAAATCGAGATTATTGTATCACGATCTAAAACCTTATTACAATAAGCTCCCTAAATGTTTTCTTTAATTATGGTTGAGTGCTCTATATTGATGACGTCATGCTGTTATATATAGCATTACCGCCAACACCAGCCAGTAAGTATGTCAGTGTTGCTGCCATTCCAGCTCCGAACCTGCTGCCACACATGCAACTTTATCGGCTACACTCACCATCCTCACTGGTACCAACATCCTTACTGTTTAGGGACACCTTTGGCTACACCGCCACTAGTATTGACTGTAGGCCTGGTTGCAAGCTATGCGCAGCCGTCTACAATGAACAAGCTAATCGTCGACTAACTGACAAGTTTACAGAGCATCTTCGGGAGATCCGGCTCGGCAATCAGTCTCTTGTTGCCCGATATTTCCACTCCACCGGACACTCTCTCACCACCCCGCAGCTTCCACGCTCGTTGCTTGCTACGGCACCAAGACTCACGCTTCAGAAGAGAACAACACATTATTTTTTTCTCTTCAAAACTTTACTGGAAACGGCCTAAATGGACCACCCCTCTCCCTCCAGTCAGCTCATTCCTAGCATTCAACTCCTATGCACACGATCACAGATGCATTACTTCCAGCATCATATGGCTACTTTCACCAACTCATCCACTCACACACGCACATATATATGCAAGTAAAACGTATACACCAAAACAATTAATTGATTGGTTATACCATAAAGCCAATTATACTAACACAATTAATTAATTAATCATACTAATTAGATTAATTAGTTATACTAACACGACTAATTAATTCAGTAATTATACTGACACTATCGACTAACTATAATAATTATAACACGGCCATTTAACTAAACCAACACGACTAAACAATTAACACAATACTAACACAACTGACTAATTAATATAAAGCAACATCACTAATTAAGTAAACCAACACAATTCATCATCTAAACTAATACCATTACACAAACACAACGACACACACATGGACAACCACCTCCACCACCACCACCACCACCACCACAACCCACCCCACCACACCCACTACCCTCCCACCATCAGCACTACTAGCAGCGGTACCACCACGACCTCACAGTGGTCCTTGAAACTACTCTAATCTCCACCTCTTTCTGTGATATATACGAGTTTCAGAAGACCCGTTTAGGGTGGAAGCAGAAAATCTTTGCTTAAACTTTAATCTGCACAAATAATAATAATAATAATAATAATAATAATTATAATAATAATGATTTCTTTATTAACCACAAGGGTTTACATAAAGTAGACATTAAGGACAGTGCAGGACAATGCAGGACGGTACAAATGGGCATTTCTGCGTGTAAAAAAACAAAAACAGAGGATGTAACAAAAATAACAATGAAAATAACAATGAAAAATTCCCCAATAGGGGGGAGACTTCGGAGGGACATTTGTGGAGAAAGCCCAGTAAAAAGCCACAATGACCCTGACCACCAAGGCAAGTGCCCTCTCCCAGTTTTCCACCTTTAGTTTACAGATATATACTCAGAGTCGGCCCATTCACTCGGGCCATTCTTGCTTCTCTCACCCATCTTTCAACAAAATGCTGGGAAGAGAGCACTTCCTTCTCTACTCTGATTTTCCTTTTCAAATGAAATTTGAAAAAGTCAATCAGAGCATCACCGAAGAGGTAAGTGCTCGTCTTCAGCCCTTTCAAACGTGTCCACCATACTATCTCTTTCGCCATGGCCACCAGACAGATAAAAACTGCCTGCCCTTCCCGGCTAAAGGAGGAGGGCGGGGCAATCCTCACGATAGACTCAGATGATAGCTGGATCCGTCCTAAACGCGACAGCAGGTGTTCGACATAAACCCACAAGTCAGCAATTTTCGGACACTGGACGAGTGCGTGCAGGACGGTTTCGTCGCCCTGCGCGCATCTCGGACATGCCCGGCTGACGGCACCTCCATGCCTGTAGAGTTTATCCCGAACTGGCAAGGCTCCTCGGTAGCACTGCCAGGCCAGAGATTTCTGGAAGTTGTCCATAGGCCCTGGCCCGAAAGTTCTTCCGAAGAGATTGGCTAGTTGATTTTCGTCGACGCCTAGAGTTTCCCCAAGTACGTCGTCGCTCTTCCCCTCCACTAATCCTCTATAGAACGCCGAGGTGGAGTTTCCACCGATCACATTGCCCGATTGGTCGAGGGCTGTGAGCGCCTGAAGACATTCCAGTCTCCAGGCGCTCCCTCTCGGTCTTCGCTTGACCCAGGACTGCAGCTCCGTCAAGGAAACGAGCTGGGGAAAAACGCGTCTAGCAAACGGCGACCACACCTGATCACCGTCGAGGAAGAGGTGGAGATGTCGTAGCCTGAGCGCGTGCCTGCGCATCATCAGCCACGGCATGCCCAGCCCTCCACGTAGCGGGTGTTGACAACAGATGGACCGCCTGACCATCGGAGCACGTCCCTTCCACAAAAAGCGAAAGAGCAAACGCTCCAGCGCAGTCAGGCGAGGCTTAGGACAAGGTACGACGGTTAGGCGGTAGCAGATGACAGACGCGATGTACGCGTTAGCCACCTCCGCTCGACCTTTCAGGGATAGCTTCCTCTCCGCCCATTTCTGGGTGAGAGAAGCCACCCTGCTCGTCACCTCGTCCCAGTTTTTGTCCGTCTGGAGGTCCGGACCGAACCAGACCCCTAGCAATTTAACCGGTCCGTCCGTCCAGCGCCCGACGACGCTGTTGGACGGCATGGACCTGCCTCTCCAGGTGCCGAGCTGCAGGCCCACTGACTTTTCCTGGTTGATCATTGCTCCTGTCACCGCTTCGTATTCTCTTAGTGTAGTGCCGATCGCCTCGATGTGTTTGGCGTTCGACACCACTACGGTGACATCGTCCGCATATGCTGACACGGATCTTCCGCATCCTAGTTCGCGCGGGACTCCCCTCAACGTCTCCAGTTTGTGCAGTAATGGCTCGAGAGTCAATACGTACAAGAGGGACGAGAGGGGACATCCTTGGCGGACCGAGCGCATGATGTTGAACGGTTCCGACAGGTGACCGTTCACTCTCACCACAGAGCAGATGTCGCTGTGCATGGCAGCGATCCAGCCTCTGAAGACGGGCCCAAAGCCAGCCGCCCTCAGGACTGCCGCTAGGTAACGATGGTCGACCCTATCGAAAGCTTTCGACTGATCTAAATTGATCAAGGACCCACCCGTGCCAGGTTCCCTAGCTACCCTCTCTACGATGTATCGCATGAGGTGGAGGTTGTCGTGGATGGATCTGTCGGGAATGGCGCATGTCTGCGCCTCTCCCACCAGACCACCAACGACAAGCGCCAACCTCTTTGCTAGCACCTTGGCCAAAATCTTAAACTCTGTGTTTAGCAGAGTTATGGGCCGGAAATTGTCTATGTTATCCCCCTTGTTCGGATCCTTTCTCAGCAGTGCCACCGCTCCTCGGCTCACAGAACTGGGAATTCTCCCGTTCTGTTGCCAGTTGCAGTAGACGTCCGCCAAGAGGCCTCCGAACAAGTCTGGTATCTGTACGTAAAGTTCATAGGGCAGACCATCCAAACCAGGCGATTTACCCCTTGTGCAGCCAGTCATTGCCTCCCGTACTTCAGCGGCTGTTATCGGCTTTTCGCAACACTTCGCCTCAGTGGCCGAGAGCCGCGGCAGTCCGTCGAGGTAGACACTAAAGTCCATCCCTCTACCCGGCCCCCCGCTGCCCCCGAACAGCTGAGCGAAGTGTCGCTGAAAAGCTTCACACATTTGCCCGGGATCGAGTAGCATGCGCCCGTCGTGGTCCACCAAAGACCGGATCGTGGCTTTGTTGCCACGACGCGCCTCCGCCACTCGGGCCCATTGAACGGCTTTCGTCCCCTCGTGTCTGAGAGCACGCACCCTAGCTCTGACAACGCAGCCTTCGTGCTTTGCATTGAAGAATTGGTCAAGGGCCAATTTCGCCGCAAGCACGTCGGTCGCAATGCCTTTGCTAAGCGCCTCGTCTAATTTTCTAACTAGTTCTCCCTCTGCTCTATTTTTCTCTATTGCTAAAGCCTTACTAAACCTAATCGATTCTATTCTAATCGCTCTTTTCAGAGCAAACCACCACTTGTTGTTGACGATGGCCCCCGTCAACGCCCGCTTAACTAGTTCGCTAATCCGGTCTCTGTAGGCCTTGCGCGCTGGTAAGGACGCGTTTAGCTTCCAGTAGCCGGGTCCTCGTCTATGAAGCCTATCTAAGTCAAGCACACAGGTCACGAATTTGTGGTCCGTGTAGCTGACTATCTTGAATTGTGGACAGCCTATGCTAGACCTATCTATTTCCCTACAAAATACTCTATCTAGATATGATCTGGATGACCCTATGCGGTTTGTCCAAGTCCACATTGGCACATTCGGGAAATCCAATCGGTACCTGTCAGACAGTTCAAAACGCCTGAGCAGGTTGGTGAGGCTCTTGCACCCTCCACCCCTATCCGCTAATCCCACACAGTCCCAGCGTGCATCTAAGATCCCGTTCCAGTCGCCCACTAACACTAAAGAGCGGGACGTTCCAAGAAAGGTCTCCAGACGCCGGAAGAAATCAGGCCGCCCTGCTCCTGTCGGGGCATAGACGGCCACTAGCCTGAAAGCTTGCCCGTCTCCGCTGGTCACGTCCAGCACCACCAGCTTACCCTCTGGGTCCAGGAAGATGGCCCGTATGGCGAGATCCAAACCTCTCCGAAAAAGCACAGCAACTCCTCCACCGGATCCAGGACGGCTGGGAGATGCGTACACATCGTAGCCGCCGAAGATCGGTGCGAAGGCCCGTGCTTCGGAGATTCTGGTCTCGCTGATGGCCACTACATCTATGTTTAGTGACCTGAGGTCGTTGAGCAGGTGACCCTGCTTCCATGACGACCCCAAGCCACGCGCATTTATGCTGCCTATTCTGAGTGAGGTCATGTTTAAAATAGAGTGGAAAAGATGGGAAAGACCACTTACCGTACTTTTGGTAGAGGAGGGATGGTTTTTACATCCCTTTTCACTTGATCGTCTGGTGAAGGGACCGTTGAATCGTCCCTTCGGCTGGTCGTCGGCTCTTCTAAGAGAATGTCTGAATATACTCTTCGATTAATGGTTCCTCCTAGGTCCCTGAAATCACCAACTGCGTTGGGGAATTTCGTTTTAATGTTTGTGTATTGTTTCTGTGCTATTTTTAGCAGTCTTATGTTAGTTGGCGTTTTGATTGGTGCTGGTATTATGTAGTCCTGTTGTGAAATGTCTGTGTGTTCAATTATGTAAGTCATTAGTTTCTTGTTGTGTGTGTTTATTGCCGTGCATTTGTTTTTCTGGGGGTGGGGTGTGGTTCTGCTATTTTCTTGTCGTTGTTGCTGGGTGTGTGTGTTTTGTTGTTGTGTTTGCGATGTTGGTGCTTGTGGTGGTGGTGTTGAAGGTGTTGTTGGCGGTGGGGTTGTTGCCGGTGGTGATGGTGGTGCTGGTGTGGGTGGTGATGGTGTTGGTGGTGTTGCTGCTGTGGGTCTCTTTGCAGTAGACTTTACCCTTTTCTCATTTCTTTCCTCCCTTTTCAAAGGCGACGATGCGCTGCTTCTGCGTTTGTGCCTTCTTGAGACCTTTTGCCATCCCTCTCCCACCTCACACTCCATGTCTGATTCTGTAAGGTCGGGGAGGGGTACCAGCTCCACTCTTTCACTTGTTGTTGTTGGTGATGTTTGCACTGGAGTCTCTGTTGCAGCTGCATTTGGTATTGCTGTTGTTGTTGTTAATATTTCCACTGCTGCTGCTGTCTTTGATTTCCGTGGAGTGGGTATGGGTGCCACGGACCTATCATTCCTGGTTGCCGCTTGTCCTGTTGCTGGTAGCCGTGGAACCGGATTCGGGAGGAGGGGGGTTTTCTCCTTTCTCATGGTCTTCTCGTTGCAGAAGGCCCTGAGGTGAGTCTTCGATCCACAGCGAAAGCATTTCGGGCGTTTGCCCTCAACACTTATGGGCAGTTGAGTGCCGTTATCGAAGTCTATCACATCCGGGATAGCTTCGATGCACTCCTGGTTGGTTTGGATTAGCATCTCAATGGAGGAGCCGACCCAATCTTCTCTTACTTTTTTCTGTACTTGCAGTACAGTTGTTTTGTCCTCGATTCCGACGAGGACAGACGCGGCCAGCCAAGAAGGGGTCATTCCGGGGGGGACATGGGTCAGTTTGACCCTCACAATTTTTTGCCCACAGTAGGAGGGCACCAACACCATTTCCTCGCTCCTTAGGGTCACTACTGATTGGGCCTTTGCCTCCTGGGGTGTGGCAAAAAGTACGTCTACGGTGGCATATTTTTTGCCTCGGGTGATGTGCGTTTTCCGCTGCCACACAGACCCCAAGGCTTTTTGTATTTGGGCCTCTGTGGCTCTTTCCACCCTACGGGATTTTGTACTTACTGTACGGTACGTGACCGTACAGTGCTCTTGGGTTTCGAAAAAATTTTTCGCTGCCTTGCAGATTGCTCGGTGTCCATTCTTTGTCACCATCTTCTTCGCTTCCTCTAATTCCTCATTTGTTATGAGGATTGTTTCCAAATTTTTCGCAATACCTGCAAATGAGATTGGTTTTTCTCTGCTGTTGTTGTTGTCGTCAGAGCTGCTGGTACTTTTGTTGTTGCTGCAGGTACTACGACTACTGCCTCCGCCGCTGTTGCTGTGGTTGTTGTTGGTGTTGCTGCTGCTAATGCTGTTGTTGTTTATGCTGCTGGTGATGCTGTTGCGGCTGCTACTGTTGTTTTCATTGTCACTGTTGCTGTTGTTATTACGGCTGCTACTGCTATTATTCCTGACGTCAGACGAATGAACTGGGTTTTCGTATTTCCCGCACACCTGTTTCGTCGCTGTCGTCGTCGTCGTGGAGAAACCTTGCACGCTTTGCACGAGACTTTTCTTTTCTTTCGTCACTTGCGAAAGAGAAGGGAGGGAGAGAGACACATTTAAAGAAGGGAGGGAGAGAGACAATCTTCTCTCTGCTGTAGTGATGATTGAGGAAGAAGAAGACGGAATGAGTGGGAGTGACGTATGAAATTTCTTTTTCGTAGCCATGTTGTTTTTTGTTTAAAATGAATATTGGGTACAAAACCCCAATAACTGGTTATTTAACCCCGAAGGGCCAAATAACGGACAGAAAGACCCCTCTCACGAGGAGGAGGGTGTCTTTATCAACAATTTGGTTCAAGTTTTAAACAATTTACAATTGTTTTAACGGTCAAAAATTACTATACCTTACAGAGCCGAGCCTCCGTCAACCATGGCATTCAATAATAATAATAATAATAATGATCAGAAGTCCCATTTACTGCTGAAATGGAAAACACAGAAAAAGCAAAGCAGGTAAAAGTAACTGCAAAGAAAGAACTGCTACAGAAACTGGCTAAGAAATGGCAAGAAAAGCCTCTGTATGGAAAATACCCAGAGCGAGCTAACAATCCTGATGTTGACAAAACTTTAACCCATCAGTGGTTGGCATCCTCTGGACTGAAATCGGAGACTGAAGGACTGATTATATCAGCACAAGATCAGTGTCTGCCAACAAAAAATTACCAAGCCAACATAATAAAAAATGGATGCAGCCCATTCTGCCGTGTATGCAAAAAACAACCAGAGACCATTGACCATATAATTTCAATGTGCAGTCCTATAGCTCCAACCAAATACCTAAACAGGCATGACAGAGCTGCACAATACATACATTGGATAATGTGTAAGCATTTTGACCTGCCCCATCAAAAGAATTGGTGGGAGCATCAACCACCTCCCATACTTGAAAAAGATCACATCTCAATCTTGTAGAACTTTAGCATCCAAACAGACCGAAAAATAGATGCAAATAGACCTGATATAATACTGAAGGACTTTAAAAAGAGGGTATGCCTGCTAATTGATATGTCTGTTCCAATAGACAAGAATGTATCTATAAAAACATTTGAAAAATTGAGCAAGTATAAGGACCTGGAGATAGAAATTGGAAAAATGTGGAAATTGAGAACTAAAACAATACCAGTGGTTGTAGGCGCTCTAGGAATGATACCTAAGGGGTCTAATGATTACTTATCGCAAATCCCAGGAAACCCGCGTATAGGAGAAATACAAAAGATAGTACTAATGGGAACTGCCCATATACTAAGGAAGATTCTGTCAATATAAGTACATCACAAGTCTAAACACTAAAGATGCATGTGTGAGTATGTATGTTCTTTCTTGAACATGGCGGACCTTGTTGTTTCTTGAGGTCACTGGTTGTGACTTGGTGATAACTCGTATGAACATAAAGCAAGATAAATGCAACTGTAATAATAATAATAATAATGATAATGATAATGATTTCTTTATTAACCACAAGGGTTTACATAAAGTAGACATTAAGGACAGTGCAGGATAATACAGTACGGTACAAATGGGCATTTCTGCGTGTTAAAAAACAGGATGTAATAAAAAATAACAATGAAAAATTCCCCAATAAGGGGGAGACTTCAGAGGGACATTTGTGGAGAAAGCCCATTAAAAGCCCACAGTGACCCTGACCACCAGGACAAGTGCCCTCTCCCAGTTTTCCACTTTTAATTTACAGACAGATACTCAGAGTAGGCCCATTCACTCGGGTCATACTTGCTTCTCTCACCCATCTTTCAACAAAATGCTGGGAAGAGAGCACTTCCCTCTCTACCCTGATTTTCCTTTTCAAATGAAATTTGAAAAAGTTAATCAGGGCATCACCGAAGAGGTAAGTGCTCGTCTTCAGCCCTTTGAAACGTGTCCACCATACTATCTCTTTCGCCATGGCCACCAGCCAGATAAAAAGTGCCTGCCCTTCCCGGCTAAAGGAAGAGGGCGGGGCAATCCTCACGATGGACTCAGCTGATAGCTGGATCCGTCCTACACGTTTCAGCAGGTGTTCGACATAAACCCACAAGTCAGCAATTCTCGGACACTGGACGAGTGCGTGCAGGACGATTTCGTCGCCCTGCGCGCATCTCGGACATGCCCGGCTGACGGCACCGCCATGCCTGTAGAGTTTATCCCGAACTGGCAAAGCTCGGTAGCACTGCCAGGCCAGGGATTTCTGGGAGTTGTCCATAGGCCCTGGCCCGAAAGTTCTTCCGAAGAGATTGGCTAGTTGATTTTCGTCGACGCCTAGAGTTTCTCCAAGTACGTCGTCGCTCTTCCTCTCCACTAATCCTCTATAGAACGCCGAGGTGGAGTTTCCACCGATCACATTGCCCGATTGGTCGAGGGCTGTGAGCGCCTGAAGACATTCCAGTCTCCAGGCGCTCCCTCTCGGTCTTCGCTTGACCCAGGACTGCAGCTCCGTCAAGGAAACGAGCTGGGGAAATACGTGTCTAGCAAATGGCCACTACACCTGATCACCGTCGAGGAAGAGGTGGAGATGTCGTAGCCTGATCGCGTGTCTGCGCATCATCAGCCACGGCATTCCCAGCCATCCACGTAGTGGGTGTTGACAGCAGATGGACCGCCTGACTATCGGGGCGCGTCCCTTCCACAAAAAGCGAAAGAGCAAACGCTCCAGCGCAGTCAGGCGGGGCTTAGGACAAGGTACGACGGTCAGGCGGTAGCAGATGACAGGCGCGATGTACGCGTTAGCCACCTCCGCTCGACCTTTCAGTGATAGCTTCCTCTCCGCCCATTTCTGGGTGAGAGAAGCCACCCTGCTCGTCACCTCGTCCCAGTTTTTGTCCGTCTGGAGGTCCGGACCGAACCAGACCCCTAGCAATTTAACCGGTCCGTCCGTCCAGCGTCCGACGACGCTGTTGGACGGCATGGACCTGCCACTCCAGGTGCCGAGATGCAGGCCCACTGACTTTTCCTGGTTGATCATTGCTCCTGTCACCGCTTCGTATTCTCTTATTGTAGTGCCGATCGCCTCGATGTGTTTGGCGTTCGACACCACTACGGTGACATCGTCCGCATATGCTGACACGGATCTTCCGCATCCTAGTTCGCGCGGGACATCCCTCAACGTCTCCAGTTTGTGCAGTAATGGCTCGAGAGTCAATACGTACAAGAGGGATGAGAGGGGACATCCTTGGCGGACCGAGCGCATTATGTTGAACGGTTCCGAAAGGTGACCGTTCACTCTCACCATAGAGCAGATGTCGCTGTGCATGGCAGCGATCCAGCCTCTGAAGACGGGCCCAAAGCCAGCCGCCCTCAGGACTGCCGCTAGGTAACGATGGTCGACCCTATCGAAAGCTTTCGATTGATCTAAATTTATCAAGGACCCACCCGTGCCAGGTTCCCTAGCTACCCTCTCTACGATGTATCGCATGAGGTGGAGGTTGTCGTGGATGGATCTGTCGGGAATGGCGCATGTCTGCGCCTCTCCCACCAGACCACCAACGACAAGCGCCAACCTTTTTGCTAGGATCTTGGCCAAAATCTTGAACTCTGTGTTTAGCAGAGTTATGGGCCTGAAATTATCTATGTTATCCCCCTTGTTCGGATCCTTTCTCAGCAGTGTCACCGCTCCTCGGCTCACAGAGCTGGGAATTCTCCCGTTCTGTTGCCAGTTGCAGTAGACGTCCGCCAAGAGGCCTCCGAAAAAGTCTGGCATCTGTACGCAAAGTTCATAGGACAGACCATCCAAACCAGGCGATTTACCCCTTGTGCAGCCAGTCATTGCCTCCCGTACTTCAGCGGCTGTTATCGGATTTTCGCAACACTCCGCCTCAGTGGCCGAGAGCCGCGGCAGTCCGTCGAGGTAGACACTAAAGTCCATCCCTCGACCCGGCCCACCGCTGCCCCCCAACAGCTAAGCGAAGTGTCGCTGAAAAGCTTCACACATTTGCCCGGGATCGAGTAGCATGCGCCCGTCGTGGTCCACCAAAGACCTGATCGTGGCTTTGTTGCCACGACGCGCCTCCGCCACTCGGGCCCATTGAACGGCTTTCGTCCCCTCGTGTCTGAGAGCACGCACCCTAGCTCTGACAACGCAGCCTTCTTGCTTTGCATTGAAGAATTGGTCAAGGGCCAATTTCTCTGCAAGTACATCGGTCGCGATGCCTTTGCTAAGCGCCTCGTCTAATTTTCTAACTAGTTCTCCCTCTGCTCTATTTTTCTCAATTGCTAAAGCCTTACTAAACCTAATGGATTCTATTCTAATCGCTCTTTTCAGAGAAAACCACCACTGGTTGACGATGGCTCCCGTCAACGCCCGCTCAACTAGTTCGCTAATCCGGGCTCTGTAGGCCTTGCGCGCTGGTAAGGACGCGTTTAGCTTCCAGTAGCCGGATCCTCGTCTATGAAGGCTATCTAAGTCAAGCACACAGATCACGAATTTGTGGTCCGTGTAGCTGACTATCTTGAATTGTGGACAGCCTATGCTAGACCTATCTATTTCCCTACAAAATACTCTATCTAGATATGATCTGGATGACCCTATGCCATTTGTCCAAGTCCACATTGGCACATTCGGGAAATCCAATTTTACCTGTCAGACAGTTCAAAACGTCTGAGCAGGTTGGTGAGGCTTTTGCACCCTCCACCCCTATCCGCTAATCCCACACAGTCCCAGCGTGCATCTAAGATCCCGTTCCAGTCACCCACTAACACTAAAGAGCGGGACGTTCCAAGAAAGGTCTCCAGACGCCGGAAGAAATCAGGCCGCCATGCTCCTGTCGGGGCATAGACGGCCACTAGGCTGAAAGCTTGCTCGTATCCGCTGGTCACGTCCAGCACCACCAACTTACCCTCTGTGTCCAGGAAGATGGTCGGTATGGCGAGATCCAAACCTCTCCGAAAAAGCACAGCAACTCCAACCCCCGATCCAGGACGGCTGGGAGATGCGTACACATCGTAGCCGCCGAAGATCGGTGCGAAGGCCCGTGCTTCGGAGATTCTGGTCTCGCTGATGGCCACTACATCTATGTTTAGTGACCTGAGGTCGTTGAGCAGGTGACCCTGCTTCGATGACGACCCCAAGCCACGCGCATTTATACTGCCTATTCTGAGGCAGGTCATGTTTAAAATAGAGTGGAAAAGATGGGAATGACCACTTACCGTACTTTTCGTAGAGGAAGGATGGTTTCTCCATCCCTTATCACTTGATCGTCTGGTGAAGGGACCGTTGAACCGTCCCTTCGGCTGGTCGTCGGCTCTTCTATGAGTATGTCTGAATATACTCTCCGGTTGAGAGTCCCTCCTAGGTCTCTGAAATCACCAACTGCGTTGGGGAATTTCGTTTTAATGTTTGTGTATTGTTTCTGTGCTATTTTTAGCAGTCTTATGTTCGTTGGCGTTTTGATTGGTGCTGGTATTATGTAGTCGTGCTGTGAAATGTCTGTGTGTTCAATTATGTAAGTCATTAGTTTCTTGTTGTGTGTATTTATTGCCGTGCATTTGTTTTTTCTGGGGGTGGGGTGTGGTTCTGCTATTTTCTTGTCGTTGTTGCTGGATGTGTGTGTTTTGTTGTTGTGTTTGCGATGTTGGTACTTGTGGTGGTGGTGTTGAAGGTGTTGTTGTTGTTGGCGGTGGGGTTGTCGCCGGTGGTGATGGTGGTGCTAGTGTGGGTGGTGCTGGTGTTGGTGGTGTTGCTGCTGTGAGTCTCTTTGCAGTAGCCTTTACCCTTTTTTCATTTCTTTCCTCCCTTTTCGAAGGCGACGATGCGCTGCTTCTGCGTTTGTGCCTTCTTACGACCTTTTGCCATCCCTCTCCCACCTCACACTCCATTCTGATTCTGTGAGGTCGGGTCGGGGTACCAGCTCCACTCTTTCACTTGTTGTTGTTGGTGATATTTGCAGTGGAGTCTCTGTTGGAGCTGCAGTTGGTATTACTGTTGTTGTTAATACTTCCACTGCTGCTGCTGTTCTTGATTTCCGTGGCGTGGGTATGGGTGCCACGGACCTATCGTTCCTGGTTGCCGCTTGTCCTGTCGCTGGTAGCAGTGGAGCCGGTTTCGGAAGGAGGGGGGGGGGGGGTTGTCCTTTCTCAGGGTCTTCTCGTTGCAGAAGGCCCTGAGGTGAGTCTTCGATCCACAGCGAAAGCATTTCGGGCGTTTGCCCTCAACACTTATGGGCAGTTGAGCGCCGTTATCGAAGTCTATCACATCCGGGATAGCTTCGATGCCCTCCTGGTTGGTTTGGATTAACATCTCAATGGAGGTGCCGACCCAATCTTCTCTTACTTTTTTCTGTACTTGCAGTACATTTGTTTTGTCCTCGATTCCGACGCGGCCAGCCAAGAAGGGGCCATCCGGGGGGGGGGGGGGGGGGGGGGGGGGGGGGGGGCGCGGGTCAGTTTGACCCGCACAATTTTTGCCCGCAGTAGGAGGGCACCAACACCATTTCCTCGCTCCTTAGGGTCACTAAGGATTGAGCCTTTGCCTCCTGGGGTGTGGCAAAAAGCACGTCTACGGTAGCATATTTCTTGCCTCGGGTGATGTGCGTTTTCCGCTGCCACACAGACCCTAAGGATTTTTGTATTTGAGCCTCTGTGGCTCTTTCAACCCTACGGGATTTTGTGCTTACTGTACGGTACGTGACCGTACAGTGCTGTTGGGTTTCGAAATATTTTTCGGCTGCCTTGCAGATTGCTCGGTGTCCGGTTTTCGTCACCATATTCTTCGCTTCCTCTAATTCCTCATTTGTTATGAGGATGGTTTCCAGGTTCTTTGCGATACCTGCAAACGAGATTGGTTTTTCTTTGCTGCTGTTGTTGTTGTTGTTGTCGTCAGAGCTGCTGTTACTTTTGTTGTTGTTGCTGCAGGTATTACGACTACTGCCGCCGCCGCTGTTGCTGTGGTTGTTGTTGTTGTTGTTGCTGCTGCTGCTGTTGTTGTTGCTGTTGCTGCTAATGCTGTTGTTGTTTATGCTGCTGCTGATGCTGTTGCGGCTGCTACTGTTGTTTTCCTTGTCACTGTTGCTGCTGCTGCTGTTATTACGGCTGCTACTGCTATTATTTATGACGTCAGACGAATGAAATGGGTTTTCGTATTTCCCGCACACCTTTTTCGTTGCTGTCGTCGTCGTCGTGGAGAAATGTTGCACGCTTTCTACGTGATTTTTCTTTACTGGCGTCGCTTGCGAAAGAGAAGGGAGGGAGAGAGACACATTTAGAGAAGGGAGGGAGAGAGACAATCTTCTCTCTGCTGTAGTGACGATTGAGGAAGAAGAAGACGGAATGAGTGGGAGTGATCTATGAAAATTCTTTTTCGTAGCCATGTTTTTTTTTTGTTTAAAATAAATATTGGGCACAAAACCCCAATAAGCGGTTATTTAACCCCGAAGGGCCAAATAACGGGCAGAAAGACCCCTCTCATGAGGAGGAGGGTGTTTTTGTCTACAATTTGGTTAAAGTTTTAAACAATTTACAATTGTTATAGCGGTCATAATTTACAATACCTTACAGAGCCGAGCCTCCGTCAACAATAGCATTCAATGATAATAATAATAATAATAATGCTTTCTTTATTAACCACATGGGTTTACATAAAGTAGACATTAAGGACAGTACAGGACAATACAGGACGGTACAAATGGGCATTTCTGCGTGTTAAAAAACAGGATGTAATAAAAAATAACAATGAAAAATTCCCCAATAGGGGGGAGACTTCAGAGGGACATTTGTGGAGAAAGCCCATTAAAAGCCCACAGTGACCCTGACCACCAGGACAAGTGCCCTCTCCCAGTTTTCCACTTTTAATTTACAGACAGATACTCAGAGTAGGCCCATTCACTCGGGCCATACTTGCTTCTCTCACCCATCTTTCAACAAAATGCTGGGAAGAGAGCACTTCCCTCTCTACCTTGATTTTCCTTTTCAAATGAAATTTGAAAAAGTTAATCAGGGCATCACCGAAGAGGTAAGTGCTCGTCTTCAGCCCTTTCAAACGTGTCCACCATACTATCTCTTTCGCCATGGCCACCAGACAGATAAAAACTGCCTGCCCTTCCAGGCTAAAGGAAGGGGGCGGGGCAATCCTCACGATGGACTCAGCTGATAGCTGGATCCGTCCTACACGTGACAGCAGGTGTTCGACATAAACCCACAAGTCAGCAATGCTCGGACACTGGACGAGTGCGTGCAGGACGGTTTCGTCGCCCTGCGCGCATCTCGGACATGCCCGGTTGACGGCACCTCCATGCCTGTAGAGTTTATCCCGAACTGGCAAAGCTCCTCGGTAGCACTGCCAGGCCAGGGATTTCTGGAAGTTGTCCATAGGCCCCGGCCCGAAAGTCCTTCCGAAGAGATTGGCTAGTTGATTTTCGTCGACGCCTAGAGTTTCTCCAAGTACGTCGTCGCTCTTCCCCTCCACTAATCCCCTATAGAACGCCAAGGTGGAGTTTCCACCGATCACATTGCCCGATTGGTCGAGGGCTGTGAGCGCCTGAAGACATTCCAGTCTCCAAGCGCTCCCTCTCGGTCTTCGCTTGACCCAGGACTGCAGCTCCGTCAAGGAGACGAGCTGGGGAAAAACGTGTCTTGCAAACGGCGACCACACCTGATCACCGTCGAGGAAGAGGTGGAGATGTCGTAGCCTGAGCGCGTGTCTGCGCATCATCAGCCACGGCATGCCCAGCCCTCCACGTAGCGGGTGTTGACAGCAGATGGACCGCCTGACCATCGGAGCGCGTCCCTTCCACAAGAAGCGAAAGAGCAAACGCTCCAGCGCAGTCAGGCGGGGCTTAGGACAAGGTACGACGGTCAGGCGGTAGTAGATGACGGATGCGATGTACGCATTCGCCACCTCCGCTCGACCTTTGAGGGATAGCTTCCTCTCGGCCCATTTCTGGGTGAGAGAAGCCACCCTGCTCGTCACCTCGTCCCAGTTTTTGTCCGTCTGGAGGTCCGGACCGAACCAGACCCCTAGCAATTTAACCGGTCCGTCCGTCCAGCGCCCGACGACGCTGTTGGACGGCATGGACCTGCCTCTCCAGGTGCCGAGCTGCAGGCCCACTGACTTTTCCTGGTTGATCATTGCTCCTGTCACCGCTTCGTATTCTCTTAGTGTAGTGCCGATCGCCTCGATGTGTTTGGCGTTCGACACCACTACGGTGACATCGTCGGCATATGCTGACACGGATCTTCCGCATCCTAGTTCACGCGGGACCACCCTCAACGTCTCCAGTTTGTGCAGTAATGGCTCGAGAGTCAATACGTACAATAGGGACGAGAGGGGACATCCTTGGCGGACCGAGCGCATGATGTTGAACGGTTCCGAAAGGTGACCGTTCACTCTCACTACAGAGCAGATGTCGCTGTGCATGGCAGCGATCCAGCCTCTGAAGACGGGCCCAAAGCCAGCCGCCCTCAGGACTGCCGTTAGGTAACGATGGTCGACCCTATCGAAGGCTTTCGACTGATCTAAATTGATCAAAGACCCACCAGTGCCAGGTTCCCTAGCTACCCTCTCTACGATGTATCGCATGAGGTGGAGGTTGTCGTGGATGGATCTGTCGGGAATGGCGCATGTCTGTGCCTCTCCCACCAGACCACCAACGACAAGCGCCAACCTCTTTGCTAGCACCTTGGCCAAAATCTTGAACTCTGTGTTTAGCAGAGTTATGGGCCTAAAATTATCTATGTTATCCCCCTTGTTCGGATCCTTTCTCAGCAGCGCCACCGCTCCTCGGCTCACAGAGCTGGGAATTCTCCCGTTCTGTTGCCAGTTGCAGTAGACGTCCGCCAAGAGGCCTCCGAACAAGTTTGGCATTTGTACGTAAAGTTCATAGGGCAGACCATCCAAACCAGGCGATTTACCCCTTGTGCAACTAGTCATTGCATCCCGTACTTCAGCGGTTGTTATCGGCTTTTCGCAACACTCCGCCTCAGTGGCCGAAAGCCGCGGCAGTCCGTCGAGGTAGACACTAAAGTCCATCCCTCGATCCGGCCCGCCACTGCCCCCGAACAGTTGAGCGAAGTGTCGCTGAAAAGCTTCACACATTTGCCCGGGATCGAGTAGCATGCGCCCGTCGTGGTCCACCAAAGACCGGATCATGGCTTTGTTGCCACGACGCGCCTCCGCCACTCGGGCCCATTGAACGGCTTTCGTCCCCTCGTGTCTGAGAGCACGCACCCTAGCTCTGACAACGCAGCCTTCGTGCTTTGCATTGAAGAATTGGTCAAGGGCCAATTTCGCCGTAAGTACGTCGGTCGCGATGCCTTTGCTAAGCGCCTCATCTAATTTTCTAACTAATTCTCCCTCTGCTCTATTTTTCTCTATTGCTAAAGTCTTACTAAACCTAATGGACTCTATTCTAATTGCTCTTTTCAGAGCAAACCACCACTTGTTGTTGACGATGGCCCCCGTCAACGCCCGCTTAACTAGTTCGCTAATCCGGTGTCTGTAGGCCTTGCGCGCTGGTAAGGACGCGTTTAGCTTCCAGTAGCCGGGTCCTCGTCTATGAAGCCTATCTAAGTCAAGCACACAGATCACGAATTTGTGGTCCGTGTAGCTGACTATCTTGAATTGTGGACAGCCTATGCTAGACCTATCTATTTCCCTACAAAATACTCTATCTAGATATGATCTGGATGACCCTATGCGATTTGTCCAAGTCCACATTGGTACATTCGGGAAATCCATTCGGTACCTGTCAGACAGTTCAAAACGTCTGAGCAGGTTGGTGAGACTCTTGCACCCTCCTTCCCTATCCACTAATCCCACACAATCCCAGCGTGCATCTAAGATCCCGTTCCAGTCGCCCACTAACACTAAAGAGCGGGACGTTCCAAGAAAGGTCTCCAGACGCCGGAAGAAATCAGGCCGCCCTGCTCCTGTCGGGGCATAGACGGCCACTAACCTGAAAGCTTGCCCGTCTCCGCTGGTCACGTCCAGCACCACCAACTTACCTTCTGGGTCCAGGGAGATGGCCCGTATGGCAAGATCCAAACCTCTCCGAAAAAGCACAGCAACTCCTCCCCCCGATCCCGGACGGCTGGGAGATGCGTACACATCGTAGCCGCCGAAGATCGGTGCGAAAGCCTGTGCTTCGGAGATTCTGGTCTCGCTGATGGCCACTACATCTATGTTTAGTGACCTGAGGTCGTTGAGCAGGTGGCCCTGCTTCCATGACGACCCCAAGCCACGCGCATTTATGCTGCCTATTCTGAGTGAGGTCATGTTGAAAAGGAGTGGAAAAGATGGAAAAGACCACTTACCTTACTTCTCGTAGGGGAAGGACGGCTTTTCCATCCTTTTCACTGCTTGTGGCCTCCTCAGGAAGGATGTCCTTATAAATCCTCCTGGAGAGTGCTTGTCGGAAGTCTCCGATGTCTTTGGGGAATTTTTGTTTTAGTGTCATGTACGTTTTCTGTGTGATGCGAGTGATTTGTATGTGTGGAGGTGGTGTGAATTTTGGGGTTGTTGTGTAGTCTTTTTCTGTGATGCTGGTGTTGTGTTGGATGTAGTGTAATAATTGCTTGTTGTTCAAATTTAATGCTGTGTAGTGTGTATCGTTTTGGTTGTTTTGTTTTGTTTGCGTTTGTTGTGGGTTTGTTTCTGTTTCGAATTTTGGTGACTTTTGTGGTGTAGGTGATGGTGGTGTTGGAGTTAATGATGGTGATGCTGTTGGTGTTTGGGTTGATGGGGTTGGTGATGCTGGTGTGGATGGTGGCATATCTGTCCTAACTTTTTTGTTTCTTAGTTTATTTGTTTCCCTCTGTATTTTGTTTTTGGAGGGGGAAGGAAGAGAATTTTTTCTTTTTTGGTTTCTTTTTTTTTTTCCGGATATCGTTTCCCACTCCTCGTCGTCACAATCTGTCTCCAGTTGTGATAGGCCGGGGAGTGGAAAATCCTCCACAGCCGTTAGTTTTGGTTGTGGTGTGGTGGATGGTGTAGGCGCTGGTGCTAGTTCTGAAGCGTTGGGTGGTGGTGGTGTTGGTTTTGCTGGTGGTGGTAGTGGTGTTGGTTTTGCTACTGTTGCTGGGGTTGTTGCTGTTATAGTTGCTTCTGTTGTTGCTGCTACAGTTTTTGCTGGCATCTCTGCTACTGGTGGTGTTGATGGTTGTGTCACTGGGGTGGGTAGGAGAGGTGGCCTCAACCTTTTAGTCTGAGGGCAGAAAGCCCTTAGGTGGGTTCCTTCACCACAAACGACACACCTAGGTCTTCTGCCCTCGACAATTACCGTGAGGTGGCTGCCGTCAGTGAGGTCTATTACCTCTGGGATCTCCTCAATGCTTTTTTGGTCCGCTTGGATCAGGAGCTCCATCCCAGATCCGGACCAGTTTTCCTGCTTTTCTTTTGCTATTGTTATTATTTTCGTGTTGGCCTCGATGCCGGCGATGACAGCCGCTATTAGCCAGGGAATTTCGATGGCCGGTGGAACGTGGGTCACCCTGATCTTTACGAGTCTCTGGCCACAATAGCTTGGGACGAGTGTG
Organism: Eledone cirrhosa; assembly: GCA_964016885.1. Lineage (NCBI taxonomy): Eukaryota > Metazoa > Mollusca > Cephalopoda > Octopoda > Eledonidae > Eledone > Eledone cirrhosa. The sequence continues at coordinate 122,599,532 of OZ024743.1, forward strand.
AAGTCGTCACTTTTTAATGGGGCCATGGAGTGTTCTCTAGCCTCCTCTGGTGTTTCAAAGAACACATCCACGGTTCCATACTTTTGCCCACGTCTGATGTGGGTTTTTCTTGCCCACACATGTCCCAAAGCTTTTTGGATTTGGGACTCGGAAGCCCGTTCCACTCGGCGCGATTTTACATTTATTGTTCTATACGACACGGTGCATAGGCGCCGATGCTCCATTTTATTAGGTGGGGGTGGGGGGGGGGGGGGGGGGTGAGGCTGACCCTGTACCCATCTTTCTTTACCATTTGTTTGGCATTTTCTAAATCTTCTTGAGTTACCGTGAACGCTTCGAATTGTTTTGCTACGATGGCGAAACTGAGGGTCGGTTTTATAATGTCGTTGTTGTTGTTGTTGCTAGCGTTAATATTAATTTTATTTTCAGTTGTGGTGGTGCTGACGTCAGTCGTCTTTGGTGGGGAAGAGTCCATTTTGCTTGATTTCATTTCGACGTCACGAGTTACTTTATTTCTTTCTTCTTTTGTTTCTGTTGTCGCGGTGGTGGTGGTTGTGGTGGTTGTCGCGGTGGTGGTGGTGGTGGAGGGTTTAACACCTGCAGTCATTGGTAATGGCGGGAAATGAATGTCTGCCTGAGACAAATTAAAAATATTGCTACTGCTTATATTTTTTTTTTGTGTTGGCAAACGTAGTAACATTTACAATGGTGGTGTCGGTGTGAGGTGTTATTTTGTGAGGAAGGCTTTCAGCTGCTTCGGGCAGAGGGGAATTAGCCATTTTTTTTCAAAGAAATTTTTGGATAATAATAAAAGTTAAAATTTTGGGCACAAGGCCCCAATCTTTTTGGGTGTCCTTTTCGGAAAACAATGTATGTGTGCTTATAAACAGTTTACAATAAAATTTTCCATAAATGGCAATTTTTAAACAAACGGAAATAACAAACCTTTGCGGAGCTCACGATAATACGATTTCCTACGTAGGTCGCCAATAATAATAATAATAATAATAATAATAATAATAATAATAATAATAATAATAATAATAAGAAGAAGACGCAAATAATGATAAGAAGACGCAAATAATAATAAGAAGACGCACGAGGTGACGGAGGTCATGAAATCGCTCCCGTAAGTTTTGAATTTTTAACATATTTAAATCATTTGTGAAATAACAACTCTTAGTACAAATGCTACGTAAAGCACCCGGCTTGAGCCCCAAAAAATTCGGACCCAAAATATATTGTTATAAGGCTCAAATATTCAAATATTCAACTTTGTATTGTACACTGTATATCCAAAAAAGAAAATGGCTATAAATGGAAGAAGAAGAACCCCCCCCTCCTCTCCTCTGGCTACACTATATAGGACAGCTAAACTCACCAACACCAGAAACTAGATACACCACCCACCCCATCATCTGTGTACACTAAACACAACAGCCAGATAACGACATTTTCACCTTCACCGCCACCGCTCACTACGGCCATCATTACCACCACTATCCCATCACCGCCGCCACCACCCCTTGACCCCTTCACTACTGCCACCGCTACAGCACCATCACTACAGTAATACGGTCACATCACCGCCACCACTGCCTCGGTATCGACATCACCACCACCACTGTCTCAGTATCGCAACCGCCGCCAGTCTCCCACTTCCCCCTGCTGGCTGCTACTTCCACATTATAGAATTCCTACTACTAACAAAGAGGAAGGCATCAAAATATATAGATAGACTCAAAAGAAAAAAGAAAAAACAAACAACAAAACCAAAGCAGCACAGCAACAACAGCAAAAACGAGAAAAACAAACAGAGAAAAACAAAAACAAAAAAAGGAACCCCCAAAACGTAAAGAAAATAAGAATGAAGAGAGAAGCAGGCGGACGGACAGAGAAGAGGGGGGAAAAAGTAAAACTTAAAAAACAAAAACTAAGTCAGACATTCGAATACTACATTACAATGAAACTTATGCTTATTCATTTTTGGGGCCCTTTCTGCCTGTGTGTTTGTTTGTTTATGTGTGTTCGTATACAGCGTGGCGATAATGCCACACAAGGGCCAAGTGGGATGGCGGATCCACAGATGGCTATGTAACTATACATTCGCCAATCCTCGATAAGAGTGTTTAAATATCGAACATAAACAGTTCGAATAACGGTGAAATGGAGACTAGAACGTCATGTGACAGACTCTCACCCAACAGGTGCCCCCTGGCTCAGCAGCAGGAACCTGACTGTCAACCAAATACTGCTGATGTTGGAGGAAGAAGAAGAAGGAAAGGGGCCAGAACCAACTGGACGAAAGAATTGAATAGAACTGTTATGCAATGCTACCTGAAAAGTAACCCCAAGGAGAGGGGCTACAGGAGACGGATGCATAACATCTGGAACGAGATTGGTTTATTTAAATTAGATGAACAAAAATTGGCCGGGCAGGCTCGGGTAATAAGAACTAATGGGTGGATAAGCGAGCTGGAACTGGAGGAACTGAGCAGAGAGAATGGCTTGGAGATGGCGGGTGTAGTATGCCAGACAAGCGAGCCGGTGGGAAATGAAGGTGAGGAGGTCCTGAGAACGGAGGAACCACCCGAAGCAGACAATGATCTGAATACTGAGATAAATAATACCTGGAACAGAGATACGGCCACTGAGGAGATGAATGCTGACGGGCTAGGACAAGATTCGGTTGACATCCTAAATTTAGTGGTAGATAAATTGAACAATGATAGTGGGAGACCTATGAACCTAAGATTTGTAGACAGGAAAAAGTTAAAAGAAACAACAGCTAAGGTAAACAAAGTCATCCCATACCTTGAGGCGAGGAGCCTTCACCAGTGCAACAATATCCTCAAAGCAACAGCAAATACGGTGAGGAAACTACTTGGTATAAAAGCGAGAGGAAACAACAGACAAGAAAGAGCAGAGCCGTGGTGGAAGAAGCGACTGAGTGGGCAAATCGGGGAAATGAGAAATGACATAGGAAAGCTTGAGTCACTACTGAATGGGACACTAAAAAACATAGGCACTAAAAATAGACTGGAAATAAAATACAAAACTAGGAGTAAAAAGCTAAATATTATCATAGAGGAATTGAAGCAACGCATTGTAGCAAAGAGTGCAAAAATCAGGCGATACGAGAACAGAGTCAGTCAGTATAAACAGAACCGCATGTTCGACAACAACCAGAAGATGCTGTTTGGACAGCTTGAGGGGAAAGAAAGAGGCAACGACTTGATCCCTGGGGCGGAACAAGCTAAAACATTCTGGAGAGGAATATGGGAGCAGGATGTTAGACACAATGCCCAGGCAGGGTGGATTGAGACAGTACAGAGGGAGATCGGTGAGCAGGCACAACAACAGACTGATTTGAGTATCACAGTTGAAACTCTTAAGGGGCAAGCCAAAAAACTAACCAACTGGAAATCACCAGGCCCAGATGGTGTGCAGGGGTATTGGATTAAACATTTAACATCCCTCCACCCGAAGCTGACGGCCATGTTCAATGACTGCTTGGTGTCGGGTGAGGTGCCAGAGTGGTTGACAAAGGGTACCACAGTTCTGATAATGAAAGACCGAATCAAGGGTAATGATGTTACCAACTATAGACCTATCACATGTCTGCCCGTAATGTGGAAACTGTTGACGAGCATTGTGTCTGAGGAAATCTACCATCACCTCCACACAAACAACTTGTTACCGGACGAACAGAAAGGATGCCGAAAGAAGTCACGTGGTACAAAGGACCAGTTGCTTATTGATAAGATGGTAATGGGGAATTGCAGGAGGAGACACACTGATCTTGCCATGGGATGGATAGACTACAGAAAGGCATTTGACATGGTGCCTCATTCCTGGATCACCAAAAGCCTGGAGATCTTCAGGGTGGCAGATAACATCAGACAGTTGCTGGGCAGGAGTATGGGGTCCTGGGAGACAGAGTTGACATCAACTGGAGTATCCTTGGGAAGCGTGAAGATCAAGAGAGGTATCTTGCAGGGAGATAGCCTGTCCCCTCTGTTGTTTGTCCTTGCCCTGATGCCCTTGACCATTATGCTGCGAAAAGTGAGAGCAGGATACAAGTTGGGAAGGGGAGAGCTTACCATCAATCACCTCCTCTTCATGGAGGTGAAAAGGATTTGGAACTGCCATGAAGTCAAAGTGATCCCGATTGTCATAGGCGCACTGGGGACTATCTCCAAAGGTTTCCAGGGATGGTTGAAGAAAATCGGCCCCTTCACGCTTTTTGGAACGCTTCAAAAGGCATGCTTGCTTGGAACAGCAAGAACCCTCCGATACGTCCTGAATATCTGAGGCTGCAGGTAGTGGCTTGATATTCAATCCAACGGACTTTCCAGTTAACCAACATCAATGACTGAGATTCAGGGAATAACAATAACAATAATAATAATAATAATAATAATGTTTTCTTTATTAACCACAAGGGTTTACATAAAGTAGACATTAAGGACAGTACAGGACAATACAGGACGGTACAAATGGGCATTTCTGCGTGTAAAAAAAACGGAGGTTGAAATAAAAAAACAAAGAAAAAATTCCCCAGTAGGGGGGAGACTTCCGAGGGACATTTGTGGAGAAAGCCCATTAAAAGACCACAGTGGCCCTGACCACCAGGGCAAGTGCCCTCTCCCAGTTTTCCACCTTTAATTTACAGACACATACTCAGAGAAGGCCCATTCATTCGGGCCATACTTGCTTCTCTCACCCATCTTTCAACAAAATTCTGGGAAGAGAGCACTTCCCTCTCTACCCTGATTTTCCTTTTCAAATGAAATTTGAAAAAGTTAATCAGGGCATCACCGAAGAGGTAAGTGCTCGTCTTCAGCCCTTTCAAACGTGTCCACCATACTATCTCTTTCGCCATGGCCACCAGACAGATAAAAACTGCCTGCCCTTCCCGGCTAAAGGAAGGGGGCGGGACAATCCTCACGATGGACTCAGCTGATAGCTGGATCCGTCCTACACGTGACAGCAGGTGTTCGACATAAACCCACAAGTCAGTAATGCTCGGACACTGGACGAGTGCGTGCAGGACGGTTTCGTCGCCCTGTGCGCATCTCGGACATGCCCGGCTGACGGCACCTCCATGCCTGTAGAGTTTATCCCGAACTGGCAAAGCTCCTCGGTAGCACTGCCAGGCCAGGGATTTCTGGAAGTTGTCCATAGGCCCCGGCCCGAAAGTCCTTCCGAAGAGATTGGCTAGTTGATTTTCATCTACGCCTAGAGTTTCTCCAAGTACGTCGTCGCTCTTCCCCTCCACTAATCCCCTATAGAACGCCAAGGTGGAGTTTCCACCGATCACATTGCCCGATTGGTCTAATAATAATAACTGCGTTTGGCTCTTAGAAAAACCAGCAAATGGAAATCCCCAGGAAAAGACAAAATACCAATTTTTTGGATAAATACTTTCACAGAGTCTCATGAGCTGTTAGCCCAACTTTACAATGAAATGGTTAAGGAGCCAGAAAAGATGCCATCATGGCTAGTTAACGGCATTACATTCCTACTTTCCTACTTCCGAAGAATAATGAGACAAACAATCCCCAAAATTACAGACCGATAACTTGCTTGACCACAATGTATAACATTTTAACATCAGTTCTAACTGAATATACATATCATCACCTGATAACAAATGATCTATTTCCCAATGAGCAGAAATGGTGTAAACGAGGCTCATATGGCTGTAAATATCAGCTTTTGATTAACAAAATGATACTGGAAGATTGTCATAATAGACACAAAAATCTATCAATTGCTTGCATAGATTATAAAAAAGCATTCGATAGTTTGCCACACAGATGGATTGAAAAATGTTTAGATATTTTCAAAATATCTCCCGTCGTCAGGAGGTTCCTGTTATTCAGTATGAAGACATGGAAAGCGACACTCCTTTTGAATAGTGAATAGAGAAAAAAATCACTGGAAGCTGGAGAAGTTAATATTAATTGTAGAATTTTTCAGGGTGACTCTTTATCACCGCTTTTATTCTGCATCGCATTTATACCATTAAGTAAAATGCTCAATGAAACAAAACATGGATATAAAGTCTATGACAAAACCATTAATCACTTGTTCTACATGGATGACCGGAAACTATTTGCAAAAATGATCAACAATTGCAAGGGCTATTATCCAATGTGAAACAGTTCAGTGATGATATTAAAATGGAGTTTGGACTAGATAATTGCGCCAAAGCAACGTTCACCAGAGGAAAGCTGCTGAAAGGTTCAGACATTAATCTTGATCGGGGGAATGTGATAAGAGAACTTGATCAAGAGGAAACTTACAAATATCTAGGTGTTTGTGAAGGAGGCGAAATCAAGCACTCGACAATGAGGGAAAGGATAAGGAAGGAATGTTACCGCAGAGTAAGAGCAATCTTAAGAACGGAATTGAATGCAAGGAATAGGATCGATGCCATAAACACGCTTGCCATACCAGTAGTAACTTACAGTTACAATGTCATCAACTGGTCAAGCACAGTAGGCTCGATATTAAAATTAGAAAATTCTTAACCATGCACAGAATGCATCACCCTAAGGCAGATACAGATAGAATATATCTCCCTAGGAAAGAAGAAGGACGTGTGTTAATTCAGTTAGATATTGCGTTGAAAAATGAAACAATTGGATTATCTACATATCTAAGGGAATCACATGATTGGATGATCAAACTCGTTTTGAAACACGAAAGCATCAAAAGATCATACTGCATTACAAAAAATGCACAAAGATACAGTAATGGACTACCAATTTCAGAAGTTCCATTTACTGCTGAAATGAAAAACACAGAAAAAGCAAAGCAGGTAAAAGTAACTGCAAAGAAAGAACTGCTACAGAAACTGGCTAAGAAATGGCAAGAAAAGCCTCTGTATGGAAAATACCCAGAGCGAGCTAACAATCCTGATGTTGACAAAACTTTAACCCATCAGTGGTTGGCATCCTCTGGACTGAAATCGGAAACTGAAGGACTAATTATATCAGCACAAAATCAGTGTCTGCCAACAAAAAATTACCAAGACAACATAATAAAAAATGGATGCAACCCATTATGCCGTGTATGTAAAAAAACCCCAGAGACCATTGATCATATAATTTCAATGTGCAGTCTTATAGCTTCAACGAAATAGCTAAACAGACAAGACAGAGCTGCACAAAACATACATTGGATAATGTGTAAGCATTTTGAGCTGCCCGTACTTGAAAAAGGTCACATCACAATCTTGTGGAACTTTATCATCCAAACAGACCGAAAAATAGATGCAAATAGACCTGATACAATACTGAATGACTTTAAAAAGAGGGTATGCCGGCTAATTGATAAGTCCGTTCCAATAGACAAGTATGTATCTATAAAAACATTTGAAAAATTGAGCAAGTATAAGGACCTGGAGATAGAAATTGGAAAAAATGTGGAAATTGAGAACTAAAACAATACCAGTGGTTGTAGGCGCTCTAGGAATGATACCTAAGGAGTCTAATGATTACTTATCGCAAATCCCAGGAAACTCGCGTATAGGAGAAATACAAAAGATAGTACTAATGGGAACTGCCCATATACTAAGGAAGATTCAGTAAATATAAGTACATCGCAAGTCTAAACACCTAAAGATGCATGTGTGTGTATGTGTGTTCTTTCTTGAACATGGCGGACCTTGTTGTCTCTTGAGGTCACTGGTTGTGACTTGGTGATAACTCGTATGAACATAAAGCAAGATAAATGCAACTGTAAAAATAATAATAATAATAATAATAATAATATATATATATATATATATATATATAAATTCAGCGAGAATCGTATTTCGGCTCGAAGAAAAAGCGAAACGAAACGCAAAATCGTAGAAATGGTGGCAAGCGCTCCAATAGTTAAGGAAACTAGAGCCAAACAATATGTTAAAACGCCATACAAACTGAAAAAGTGGTCAAGAAGGCATTAACCACCT
>OZ024743.1:122615000-122637500 GCA_964016885.1 Eledone cirrhosa
CAAAACAAGACCACAAATTTCACAATGAAGACATTATTTAAAGATTGTCAACATATTTAGTTTGATGTAAGGAATTTAGAGAATAATAATAATAATAATAATATTAATAATAATAATGCTCGTTTACAATTGTTTCGCTACTCCGTATAATATTTCTGGATCAGATGACTATGTATCATAATTGATCTGGTTCAGTTGAAAATAATTAACATATTTAAAAAAACAGAGTGGCTCATCGGAACTCAAAGGAATATAAATTAAAATAATGTTACATAATATATATATATATATATAAATATATATATATATATAAATATATATATATAAATATATATATATATATATGTTCGCGTATGTAAGCATGTAAATATATGAGTACGTGTTTAATGATTGCCATCAAAAGTTACAAGTATTCATAACCATGATGTTTAAGAAACAAATATTCCAGCACTGTTATGTATATAATTAAAATCCATTGCGAATACCCAAATCATACAATAAATTGCTATTTCAATAACTTACATATTCAACCATTTCACCACCATCCCTTCACCTTTCTCTCTTTTTAAGTGCCACACACACACGCGCGCGCACACACACACATACAGAAAATCTTGTGAAACCAATACAAATGCACTATAAATGATATTTTATTATGGGAGTGTAAAAAGTATACATATTATTACAGACGGTGTTTTAATACTAAATTTAAACAGCGCAATACCGTTGTGACAATTGCCATGTTTTGGCTTGTGGCCTTATCTCTAATCTCCTGACAAAATCCTCTAAAACATTACATGGTGTGTTTGTTGATAGTAACATTACCACACCCTAAATAAATATTTAGAAAACAAAAACAAAACAAAAACAGTGAAAACCCCGAAATATCTTCTCTATTGTTTTATCAAATGCTATATTTTTATGGACGAAAATAACGCTTTTCAAAGGATAAGGAAATATTTTTATGGTTATTTCGGTTATTATTTCATATTTTGTTTTGAAGAAAGTTCATGCTAATAAAAGCAGAAATATTCCCATTTGGGAAAAAGAAAAACGAAAATGACTTACTATAATTAAGTATGTTAAGAGATCTCTTACTGATGAATGTTGAAACAACTTTCGCTATTCTCTTAATGCGGCATAGAGATATGTAGAAAACATCACCGAACCATTTCACGTTGTTTATTGTTTGACTTGAACTTAATAGTCAAACATCATAACTGATGTTTTTGTATATAACGTACTATTAGAATCATTAATTTTATATACGACCCTTGAAAATATTCTCTTTAAATACATATCCATAACCTGATACGTATTTAATTTCTGTAGAATCAATATTTGGAGAAATAATATTTTTCTGGGGTTATATATCTTAGAGTTTCTGTTATACGCCCCAATTAATTAGTGCGTCAGCAATATCACATAGCCACTCAACAATGCTGTTGAGAGTAAATACCTCTAGGGAAGCGCTCTTTATACAAAATTATATATAGTAAACTCTCTCGTGTGTAATATAGTGAGCTTAAAAACTTCGATTAACTGAAATTATCGAAGCAGTTAGTAGATAAAATCTGCCCTCGTGTGTTTAAACTCTAAAACAACATGCAAGGGAGTTAATTCCATTAAGATGAATTTATCGAAATTTTCATCTAATGTAGACAATGCAAATTGCTCTTTAGAGCCAATTAATGAAACCACCGGGCATGTTTCGTTATTATTGGAGCTCCTCAACGAAACCTATTTACCTCCGTTGATAAGACTAAGTGTAATCTAGCATTATTCATTCTATACCCAAATACGGCCCGGTCTTACATATGTAACAAAGTAAGTAAAAAATATTTTATAAACTGTGGTTATCCAAAGGATTGGTAGATAAAACAACCCTTTGAGTTTATTTCAAATCTAAAACGTTATTTTTCCAATTCAAGAAAGCGTTCAAATATAAGTTTGAAAGCAGAGGCAACAGAAATTAGTTACAGTTAGATCCTGTTAACAAATCTCCATACGGTTTAAATACACAGAAAGTCTCTCCGATTTCCGAATGACTCAGGAGTAATGACCTGGATGCAGCCTAGCCACCTCAGAGTGTAAGAAGTTAAGGGCCGAAACACTCGCTCGACAGGAGTTTCTTCTTTGAAGACCCTCTGCTGTCTGTCCAGCTCTCCTGAGAGTTTCTTATCACTATATATATATATATATATATATATATATATATACCAAAAATTAATATAGTTCGTTGATTACTCAACGAATACATTATTACAATAGATTAGAAGCACTCAACAGCTAAAAAAAATATGGCTGGAGTTATAATATTTGAAATTATTCAAATATTATACTGCCAATACTGGAATTGAATAATCAAAACCGTAGCGGTATGTCACATATCAAATCATATATCTTGTCTGATGAACACGTACGTAAAAACATCATTGTACCTTTGAAATATGTATAATAAAATATATATTTTGATTATGAGAATATTTTTCATTTATTAACATTTTGAATAATATATATATATATATATATATATATATATATATATATATATATATATATATATATATATATATATATATATATGTGTGTGTGTGTGTGTGTGTATATATAAAACAGAGGATGTCTGTCTGTGTAAATACCTAAAACTCGAGAAGTACCCGACTTTCCGAGATTTCAAACTTTACACATGCGTAACTTAACTTTTTCTGCCCTAGAGCCCGCATTAGGCGAAAAGCCCCATTTTGAAGGCATTTTTAGGGTTTTTTGAGTCGTAAATTAAAGATAATCCAGCCGATTTCTTCGAAATTTGCAGCACACATTAGTTAGTCTCCTCGCATTGCTGTGGACAAAAAAATGTCCGATTCCATTAATGGTTCTTAGGAAATTTACGAATTAGCATTAGGCATTACATACCATTTTCATTTTCAATATAAACGCTACTTAAACATCGTAAGTAACGTATAATATTTCGTTAAAAATTTGGTTTATTTAACCGAGGACACAACACTTAGTTTTAAGCAGGACCATTTTCGGGGAATTGAGGAAATGAGGAGGACCTTAAAATTTTTGTCGGCGCCCTGTTGACGCTTCGTGCTTTCATCACGCGCAAATCCGGAACCTGTGTAGGTTGCTGTGTTATTGACACCGTAAAATTCACGTCTGTGCTACTTCTTCTAAGACCCCATTTGTTGCACCTACACCGCAATATGAACGCCTTGCGCAAGTACGCCGAACAGCGGCTGTGCTAATTCCGCGGTAACCCCTTTTGTCGCACCTTCGTTGTTGTTAAACGCAGTGCAACCAGTGCCGCACAGCGTTTGTGCTAATTACACTATGACCCCTTCTGCTGCAGCTGCGTTGTCCCGATGATTTCGTCATCTCAATATCCCTACTTAAACGTACATCCCTACTTGGTTTTCACACAATTGACTACATCGCTCCTTCAGACTGACGTGTGTTCCCCATCCGTGACGTAATTCGTGAACAGACTTACGACATACATCGCCCCACAACACTTACTTACTACTTTCGCATAAAGGATTTCCGCAATCAGCCCACTGACACCGCTACTACTGAATTCGGCCTGCTTGTGTTCTACGTTTCAAGTAGATGAACAATCATTCCCTGAGAATAAGGGAATTCAAAATTGTACACAGCTACATTCCTTAATCTTTGCATATGCGTGTTGCTATTTCACGTTTCCTACCCCGTACAACGCCGGGTCCTGCTGCTATTATATATATATATATATATATATATATATATGAGAGAGAGAGAGAGAGAGAGAGAGAGAGAGAGAGAGAGAGAGAGAGAGAGAGGGAGAGAGTGTGATAGATAGAGAGAGAGAATATGCAGAGGATATGTTTTTTCTTATTTCTTGTGGCAAAATATTATCGTTTGATATCAGTAAAATTAACACCATGTTTTCAGCTTCTGGAAATGGTTCAACGGGTTTAGGAAGAGATTATTCCCTGCATAAATCTTTACAAATTTGTGACTGACATTAATATTTTGTTAACTCTGTCTTCTTAGTCCTCACAAATCTGAAATACAAAATCTAGTGTTTAAAAATAGTAGATGGATGCTCAATGTATTAAAATAAGCATAGCAGAACATGTTTTGATATATGTAAATGGAAAAGAAAATTTAGAATTATATTTGGTCAGTTTATCCATTTTAAATTAATTACAAGTTTCATGGAGAGGGAGGACAAATGGTTGTTGTTTATATTAAATCGGTAGATAACACGACATCGTAATACTAGAATTTTCTTTAGGCATAAATTGTAGGTATGAGGCGAAATTGAAATAGTCAATTGAGGAGACACAATGTTATAAGACTAAATATTTTGACTATTACAAAGGAGGAATAAAATATTTAGAGATATTCACGAGAATTATTAAAATAATTGTTTCTACGTTAGGCACAAGGCCAGCAATTACCCTGGTACTTTATTTTATCGACCCCGTAAGGATAAAAGGCAAAGTCAACCTCGACGGGATTTGAACTCAGATCGTAAAGGGACGTAACTATGCTGGAAAGCATGGCGTCCGACCCTCTACCGATACTGCCAATCCACCGCGAATTATTAAAATAATGATTATGTTAATGAGTAGTACCTATAAGAGCAGTTGTAGATGCCTTATGGTTATCGTGAGATAAGTAGAAATAAAAAAAGAATGTTCATAAATATTTTCTAAATAAATATACATGAAAGAGAGAGGTCTCATGTAGAGAAGTAAAAATTATTTATATTCTTGACTTAAATAATTGTTTCTACTTTTGGCACACGGCCAGCAAATACCCAGTGTATTACTGGTACTTTATTTTATCGACCCCGTAAGGATGAAAGGCAAAGTTAACCTCGGCGGGATTTGAACTCAGAATGACAAGGGCCGTAACTCTATGCGTCAAAGCATGGCGTCCGACCCTCTACCGATACTGCCAGTCCACCACCCTGGTTTACATTCTTGACTTAAATAATCTCATGAGATTATAAATAATTTAATGTGGACGAAAATTGAACACGACTGCAAAATACTGCGAGGATTTAGTTGTAAAGTGAAAACATTTAATATTCAAAGTTCGATATATGAAAGACACACAGATTGTGATATATAGATTAGTTCGAAACTAAAAAGAAAAAAAGAAACTGAGGATATTTCTTTTAATTACATTTTAAATAAAATTCTTAGAGAATCTCAAAATCTTTTTTTAACAACTTAGATAAAAACATATTTTATTAATTCAGAACAATTGGGAATCTTATTCATTGTAGATTTATTTTAAGATATTGCTTTCTTTCGACTCACAGCACTCATATATACACATATTGTTTGTGAATATGGATGAATGTATTCCATAAGTATTACTAAATGTAGATCTTTTATAGGAAAATAATTGAGAACGGTATCCCAGTGCTTCAGTAGAAATTTGAGTGCATTTATAATTGTTTTTTTCCCCCTTTATATTTCACCATATTCCTTTCAATATATTTTACAATTTTGCACGCGTAAATTTCTCCCTAATATTTGCCCAACATTTTGAATATTTCATTCATTATCTAACGTTTTGATCTTCTATAAGTCGTTAAGGTTAAAGAGTGCAAGTAAAACACAAAACTAACCAATAATCACTGATACACACCGCATTCAACATAAACAAACAAATAAACATTCCATTCTAGCAATTAATACTCTTTATATCAAAGTAAACGAGAAAAATGTGACTGCTGTTTATAAAGTGGTGGGTGTACTGACCGTACCGCTTCAATCTAGCCAAGTGTCAGCTATAATTAGACACTATTCAATCTCAACAGCCCATATTTATAAATGTACCGACTTCGCTAGACAATATTTCCGGATGTTGGCGACAAAATCGTTTTCTCACTTCCTTTCTTGTTTCCTCTTCAGTCTTTAGTTCATTTCAAACAAACTACTTACAACTGTTCTTCCAAATGGCAACAACAAACGATATTAGAAGTGCTATGATAGTTAATGTGAAGGTGCTTGGCAATCGTCAGATTTTGAGTTCGATTCCCGGACCGGGCGGTGCGTTGTGTTCCTTGAACAATACATTATATTTCACGTCACACCAGTTCACTAAACTAGAAAATAAAACTAGTTGGGACGTCGCTGGTACCAAGCTGTATCGAACTTTGCTTTTCCCGTTGGCTACATCAGTGGCATGGAGAGGGGAGACCGGTGTATATAGGCGACTGCTGGTCTTTCACAAAAACATCTTTCATGGCCGAAATTAATTTCTGAGGTTTATTCACACACGCACACACGCACATACGCACAGAGAGAGAGAGAGAGAGAGTATGTATGTATATTTAATATTCTTTAGATACAACGTATTAATTCATTTCTATAAATGTTTATTTTCAATATAAAAATGAAGGGGAAACAAAAGGAAAGACAGAATAGGGAAATATAGAAAACAAAGGAGAGAAAGAAAAGAGAAAAAGGACGGGAAGGAGATGGAATGGCAAGAGCTCTGAGTCGCAGAAGAGAAGGGAGGGGTGAAGGGGGTATGGTTTACTGTTCGTTTATCCAGTAAATTTGCGGTTAGACAAATAGAGTCGATAAATTAAGTACCTAACTTGGTAAAATAAGTTCTAGATTCAATATAGGCTAAAGATTTCTAGGAGGGGCTACAGCATGTCAGCACTCTGAAATCACTGCTACCCCTCCCCCACAACGTATATATATATATATATATATTGTAAAGAGTTAGTACTCGACAGCAAGAGTTCAACCATCGTGCACTAACTCTTTACAATGCTTACACATTACTTTCTCAAGTATCGAGTGCTTAGATGAACAATAGGCGTACTAGCATAAACTGGTAACTCCTATTCTATCTATCTATATATCTATTTATACTGACATACATACACACACAACATATATATATATATATATATACATATATATATATATGCATACATACCTTGATATATATCTGTCAATGTGTGAATGAGAGCGTGTGCTTGTGCGTGTATCACCCAGACTGTATGTGCGCGTTTATTAATCGGTGTGTATGTAAAGAACTTTAATAAAAAAAACTATTTATAAGATAAACTACCGTATTTCCCGGCGCCGAAGACGCTTCGTCCTCGAGGACGCACCCTAATTTTGACAACCAAAAATTTGAAAAAAAAAAAAATAAATAACCTTCGATCTCCAGAACGCATGGTAAATCTTTTAGACTTATTTTAGGAAAAAAGTAGCGTCTTCGACGCCGGAAATACAGTAATTAGGTTAAACAAATCAAGAAAAAGATGTTTCCACACATTCGGCACACGGTATAAAGCAAATGCGAATTCGACTCTCTGTTTCTAGAGGTTAGTATGCCCAATTTCGACTATTTTATATTTAAACCTATGTTGTGGCAGTTTACAATAAGCTTATATATTTTCAAAAGTTTTCTCAACGGATTGTAAAAAAATGATTGTTTCTTTGTATATAGTATATACGTTCAGAAATGAAATTACTGTGAAAGACTGGGAAACATAAAGATGTTACTGTTGATCGATATATCTTAGAAGATGACATTCACGTACCATAAATATTTTTCCCCCCACATTGTGAAATAGAAGACTGAAATGGAAGAAAATATGTCTTATAATTGTCAGAATAAAAAGAAATAACTGTAATTGTTTCCAAAGAAATTAAGGAAGTGATACTATTATATTTTAGACTAAGTGTAATACAATTTCTCTTTGTATATTATTATTTGAATTGCATTATATTCAGAGCTATGTACAAGCCTTGTCAGAAAGGGTGGAGATGATTCACTAAAATCAATTAAGTAAAAACGGTTAGAATAGGAATTATCAATTGTGTAAATGTCTAAAAATATATTAATATATTACATTTGTTTTTTTTATGAAGTTATTGTTCGTCTTGGTAAGGATTTACTTGCCTATGAAAAAAAAAAGATAATGTGAACAGCTTAATAGCATATAATAGATTTGTTAGTGCAATTATGAATAAATTTTACAACCGTGAAAGTTATTTTGTAGAAAAAAGAGGCGAATTGAGGAAATAGATATGATTGTATAAGGTATATTATGTCAGTTATTGAGTGTAATATTTCAAAATTTAATGTAAAATATAGGACAACTGTTTCTAGGTTTTATGAAGGAAACTATATGAGGTATTGGGCACTGTCAACCGCCTGTTGTGGCTTATTAGCTTTACACGGACGACTAAATTGATTAAATAAATAAATAGGTTAATGGTCAGAGAATTGTCATATAGTTTAAGGGTAGTACAACAATTGTCAAATAAGAAAGAATTGGAGGAAGATGAATCAAAATTAGAAGCAATGAATAGGAGAGAGAATAAGTGAGTGTTAAAGGGGAATTATTTAGATACGAGAATATATAAAAATATATATATTCGTTCTATTTTCAGGTTATAAGCTCGGGATTATTCGTCAGAAGATGTCTTAATGAGATGACTAAATTATTCTGATTTATAGAACAAGTCGAAGAGAATATATATATATATGCTTTAGTGGGAGGAGTCTCCGTTTATTCTTGGCAATACTCCCACGATTTCTCGAATACCTGCCGCTGTGTGGATAATTGGTCAGCTGTGCTGCGTCCGGGACGAAAACCACTGTTCATCAGCTAACTTGGACTCGAAAATCTCCCTGCATCACTTTGTCAGACACTTATCATAGACTCTGCCCCTACGACCCTCTCAGGAATAAGTGGGCGAAGAAGAAGAAGAAGAAGAAGAAGAAGAAGAAGAAGAAGAAGAAGAAGAAGAAGAAGATTCTACGTTTCTGGTGTCAATGTCAGATTCATGCAATCATCCTTTTGGTATACAGATATATTCTGGTTCAATGATAAAGGTTGTTCGCCCTGCGTTGCACACGCACATATATTTGCCTGTATTAAGATCTAGTATGATGTTCAGGAACTCAATTTGGTTAAATTCCATGTAACAGTAATACTTAAACAGGACTATTTGAAGATCGTTATTAGATCTCTCCTGAATTTCCCCATTGTGCGGCGATTCACATTCACTGGGATTTCCAGATCGCTGTCAGATTGCACAACAGAACTGTGAGGATATCCATTTTTTTAGGCATTCAAGATATATGAACTAACAATATCAGCAAGCGCATCCCTGTCGCAGTTCCTTGTGTATATATCAATATGCATTCCATTCATTTCTTCTCCAGTGAGAATTATCATGGAACAGTAACGGCTTCCTATCGTTCAGAATTAGCCTGATATCAATGTCGCTGATCATATCGAACTGTTTTCCTGAAGCCTCGGGCTTCCATTATCAGGTGATTCGTAATGGGAGAGTAGAAGTGCACAATACCGAAGTGGGTAATTCTACATGAAACTAGTTAATGGCATCGTTATTGAAGTCCCATTGATCTAAGCCAATCGAAATTCTGATTTCGGAGTCGATGGCATCAAGAATACACTGACTAACTGGACCTCTCTTATAAGGTTTGATCAACTTGCTCTTAGGGTTGGAGGGAGAGCTGTCTTGTCTTTGAAGTCTTTAAGGATGACATGGTGGTGCATGCTCTCGTGCTTTTCTATCTTTAGAATAGCTAACTCCTTTTCAATGCTTATGTCATTGTATATTGTAGTGTTGGTTTTCGTATTATATTCAGTTGTTAAATTTCATCAGTAATAGGCAAGTCATTTCTGGTCACAGAGAAAATAGTGACTGATATCTGATTAAGGTATACGCACAACTTCTAAGAACTAGATTTATTTCTCTAATTTTCCCAACAGCGTAAGCATTAGCAATGTGAATTGATTAATCAATTGAATCTCTATACAACAATGGGATAACTATGAATGTAAATTAAATTTACGAGAGTTTGTTCATATTCCACACACATTAAACTTCACTGTGAAAGAGTAGAAGCCATTCTTAAACCAAATAGTTTTCTCTGATTAGTGTAGGCTTTTATTGTAGGCTTTATCATAGATTAATTACACATTCCTGGTCACAGACATAATCGTAGCGTATAGCTATTTATAATCTATACACAATCAGGCATAACTAAATTGCTTTCTTTAATTTGAATATCAGTGTAAGCATTGGCAATGGGAAATTATTAATGTTTTGTAATTTAGGCACAAGGACAACAATTTGTGGCAAGGGGAATGTCGATTACATCGACCTCAATACGTGACAGGTACTTTATTTTATCGCCCTTGCAAGGATAAAAGGAAAAGTTATCCAACACTCTCCCGATACTGAAACTCCATCGCCTTAAAATTCTTAATTAATAGAAGCACATACGGCCGTATTTGACTTATAAAATACATAGATTTATAAGACACAGCTGATTTTTCGTATGCCCTTCCAGGAGGAGTTGATGAACTCCTGTTTTCCCGTGGCATTCATGGCCTCCACACTAAATAGTCGTTTTGAAGCTTCATATAGTCAGATCCTTATGAAATTCAACCATTTCCAATTTAATAAAATTATTGATCGTTTCGGTACAAAATTTAAGCATCTCTCAAATACATTATAAAATAATTGTGAATAATATACTGGTTTCATAAAACGCAAATAATTCTTTTTAAATAATTGATATATTAAGTAAAGTGATGTACCACAAACTACAAAATGTTTGTCTCAAAATGAATTATATGAAATATGTTATTTAAATTTTTTTTAAACATCACCATATAAAAAGAAGCATATTGTATTATATCACATCACATTAGTTTATATTTTATTATACTATATAATATTATATTATGTTATATTATGCTACATTATATTATAAGTTATATTGCTATCTAAATGCCCATTATTATATTTATGGTAAAACTCCATAATTTCCTTAAGTTTCTTTCTGTTTTCCCGTTATTTACATTTTACGCAGTGATTTGTCTCTGCCGTTTTTATATGATACACTTGAATTGCAATAATTGAAAATAAGATCAATAGCTTTTGACTATATTAAAATGACATTTAATGTGGCTCTTTCAAACGATTTTGAAAGAGAAAAACTTAAAAAACTCTTTTTTTAAGAACGATTCAAAGCCACGACAAAAAAAAAAAAAAAAAAAAAGAGACCGTTAGTTTGTCTGTATGTAGTGCTACATCACCGTTAGTTTGTCTGTATGTAGTGTCTGTGTCAAGTGCTACTACCTACATTTCCTCCAGGCTGGTGTCATTTTAGATGAATTACTATTGATATACATTGCTAGACCACAAATTACTTACTAATTACCCTGGGTATTAGTTTTGTAAGAGAGATTTGTACAGACTATTTTACGGCACAAGCAGTATCTGAAACTCTGCGTGCTAATAACACAAACTATGTCATTATACATTTATAAGACGCGAGATAATTCTCGCTCATATTTTTATGCGCCTTATACAGTGTGTAGAAATGTAAGGTACATTTACAAGTGTGTGTTTTTTAAATGTTTATTTAATCTTGCAATGAAAATTTAGATAACATGGTTAAACTAGAGAATATGTTGCAAGACAAAAAAAAATATATATTCGTTCTGTTTTCAGGTTATAAGCTGGGGATTTTCTACTGCCAGAAAATGGGATCAATCTCTTAAGCTTATTCATTTCATAATACAAAGAGAATAATAGCATATCGTAATTTATAGCACATAAACACTCAGTTTGACTATTTTCCATATTAATGCACACGTTGTAAATGCTAATCTATAAATTAATAGAATCATTGCACAGCATTAGCACATGTTGTTCTCATTCTTTGGATACAGTAACCCATATTTCAACTACTGTGTCTATTTTGTCACAGCAATCCTAAAAGCGTGTTTACTAAAAGCACACGAACGTAAGTTAACTTAATTCTTTCTCGTTGCATTTCAGTGTTGTTTTTCTATTAATTAATTTTGGACGTCACCAATTGCATTCATGCAACTCTGACAAATCAATTTAGTAATTTAGTTAATCTTTTATTCCGACATATCACATTGCTACTTATGAATATATATATATATATATATATATATATATATATATATATATATATATACATATACATATATATATATATATACATATACATACATACATATATATATATACATATACATACATATATATATGGTGGCTGCCAACTCGTTTTCGAGTACGGCCACTACTTTATATCCATGTAGGAGAACCCCTACCGATGCGCTAAACAAGTGTGACTTTTTAGTCCAGCCAGCGACTTGAAAACTCTGGTACAAACACTACACTTGTGACAATTATTGGCACATAGTGCTGGGCCCATGGTACCATGTGACGACAAGTGCAGAGAGATCTCCAGATATAAAGCAATGCCTGTGCCGTGAAGCTTTTATAGTGAGTAAAGGCACTGCACAAAGCCAGTCCCACTCTCTTAACCAAGATGATATTTACCAAAAAGAAGAACAAGTCAACATCATTGGATACCATCAGAGTTGCAGGTGTTATATCAGAGTTTTCCTTCTCCTAGAATTCTGCCTTGACAAAGGCTAAGGGGTCATCTCTCCCGGTGATTTTGGATGGCCATTGACTCTTAAGAGCTCCTTTGCCCTTTGACAGGTTTTGTTTTTAGTCCCGCAGGATGTCCAAAGTCACCCTCCTCACCAAGAAAACTTGGTGGGGTTGCCAGTTTAGTCGCCAACGACCCGACCATGAGACAGGTTGTACTGGGATACATGTTACCAGTAGCACCAACTGGTGACCTGACATACATATATATACATACATATATATACATATATATATATATATATATATATATATATATATATATATATATATATATATAATCAATGTTTAGCAAATAGAGAAAAAGTTTTAAAATAAATTTTAAAAAGTTCGCTGTACCTACTATATGTACTCTTACCGCGCGGTTTCAAATCCAAAAATAAATGGATAATCCAGGCGGACCACCATTGAGAAGGGGATTCTCGTCAGAAGGTTCTTCTCGCTCGGAGAATATAAAATTCCCGAGTTCAAATCACAAACTGGTGCCATACAAAACTGTTCCCAGATGAGAGTGAATGAGGAAGGGACCAATTCTGTCTAGTGCCGTGTGTAAAGACAGAAGGCAGGACCAGACAGGTCAATGTCCTGCCACTAGAAATAGCAGGAGTTCAAACGACCAAAATGTTATCTCAACCTTAGGGGAGATTAATAATAAAGTATGTGTTCTTACGTGTAAAAAATACATATAGGGATACAAGTATTATCCAACCGTATGCCAATGTGGTTCTATGGCAGGTTAATAAATTAACGAGCCAGAACATATAAAATAAAGGTTTAGCAAATAGAGAAAAAGTTTTAAAATAAATTTTAAAAAGTTCGCTGTATTTACTATATGTACCTTTACTGCGCGGTTTCAAATCCCCAAATAAATGGATTATATATATATATATATATATATATATATATATATATATATATATATATATGTGTGTGTGCGCGTGTATATATATATATATATATATATATATACATTTTAATATTCTAATATTCTAATATTCTAATCAACTCGAAAAATTTATTCCGGACATTTGCAGTTATCTCCCTTACATCTTTCGACCGTGGATTTTTATCGCTTGGGAGAAATGACCGTTTCTGTGCATGCGCGTTCATACGGTTGTTTCTCCTTTTCCTGTTCCGTATAACCATTATCAGTCCGAGCTGAAGATCCGCATAAGGTGAAAAGATTGTTCTCGATATGGTGAACTAACTGTTGTGTAACCACTTCTACCAAACTCGCTCCATGGACTGAGTGCTCTACTACTACGGATATTACCTTCCAGTGTTCTACCACTATATATATATATATATATGTAAAAGGTAAACAGAAATAACAACACAATCGGTACAGTATATGGAAGGGATATATTAGGTTAACGCATGATATAGCAGGATGAGGGTTTAATGTTTCGGACGCTAGTCCTTCATCAGACAGAAGAAAGAATGAGAAATAAGATAGATTGAGGGGACGGGCGGGTTGGAATTGGAAAAAATGTCTTTAGATAAAAATAACAGATCCATTCATGTTGACATCTCTTGCAAAACTGTTGGTGCTGGCGTTTTGTGTATGATTTATTTTTTAGAAAAGTGGATGATGTAGCGCGTCTAGCTGAAATGGAAGAAAACCGTTTTCTAAAAAGAACTATACTTGTGCAAGTGCGTAAGCATGTTTGTGTGTGTGTGTGTGTGTGTGTGTGTGTGTGTGTGTGTGTGTGTGTGTGTGTGTGTGTGTGTGTGTGTGTGTGTGTGTGTGTGTGTGTGTGTGTGTGTGTGTGTGTGTCTGTGTGTGTGTGTGTGTGTGTGTGTGTGTGTGTGTGTGTGTGTGTGTGTGTTATACGTCCGTACGAAGCTAAGAAGAAATGTGTGTGTATATGTGAGTAAAAGAGTATGTTAATATAAGAAGGGTTGTATGTGTGTATACAGAGCAGTGAAGGGAAAAGTGGAGTGAGCATATATATATATATATATATATATATATATATTTAAAAAAAAAATTCGCTGTACATGGCTGAATACAATAAATGTAATCTGAGTGTTTCGAATATTAATAATTGTTTCTACTTTTTGACACAAGGCCAGCAATTACCCAGTGCATTACTGGTATTCGATTCGTTTTCAATTATGCAAACAACCCTCATTTTTAACGCCATGTCAGTAGAGTGAACACTTCATTCTTGCTCTTGTGTTGGCATGTGAACAGAACTGCAGACACTAATGTTTCTGGGTATCACCCTTCATCAGTACAGCTCACTGTTCACCTGCCAAACTGTCAGAGGTAGTGAAAATATATGCTATTTTGAAAAATATACAATGACTGATCGGCCTGATTTGCATATTAGCAGACTGGCTGATCAGTCAGATCTGCATATTAGCAGATCCACTGATCAGCAGTTCTGCTTATATGCCAACACAAGAGTAAGAATGAAGGGTTCATTCTACTGACATGGCGTTAAAAATGAGGCTTGTTTGCATAATTGCAAACGAATCGAATGTTATTATTAATATTCGAAAAACTCAGATTACATTTATAAATATATATATATATATATATATATAAAGGTTATCACATACATAAAATTAAATCAAAGATATATATATGTTGCAACTGTTCACTGTTCACTGGGATATAATTACGGTATGTGCGCATTTCTTCTAGGTTTAATTTTACTACTAATTAAGTGCGGTTGATGGTATATTTGATCGGATTCCGCATACTGCCGAAATGTTTGATAAATAGTGGAACGGAGCTGCTGCGAAGAGGCTACGATCAATTGTTTGTCAGGGATTTCCCCGTAAGAAAATTTATTCTTAAAGCTTGCTAGATTTGATTTTGTATATGGTTAATTATGCTAATTAGAGGAGGAAATAGTATATATCTTAATATCTGATTGATTCTATAGACGTGTTTTATGATATATATATATATATATATTGTTATACTTTGGGAGGGTCATGTTGCCAATAAGAAACACACGCACCAGTTGCTTTCACTTCAATTTAATTTATTATATATTTATAAATTTACAAATTTATAAATTTCTGGTTGGTTGGTTGGTTCCACAACCAGATAGTTGTTTATATATATATAGTCATAGTTCTTTCGTCACACACTCTGTGACCTCTTCAGTGACTGGGGATTTCTTTCTTCGTTTCTGTGCCTTTCCTTTCTTCTATCCTACGCCATTTTGTTTGTGTGTGGGTTGCGTGCTCAGTTTGCGCATGCGCCACATCCGGGTGTCTCTGTGTGTTTGTGTTCATTTTTCTATTTTTCTATTTATATTTTTCTATTTGTTTGTTTATTTATTTATTTATTGTTGGTTGGTTTTATGTATGTTTTATGTATGTGATAACAAATTCAGAAACGAAATATATATATATATATATATATATATATATATATATATATATATATACAAACAACAGGTAGTACTGGGTTACATGTTACTACCTGTTGTTTGTTTACTGTCCCTCTTTCCCCATCCAATTCGCTCTGTCCCAATAACTTATTTTAGTTATTGCTCGCACTGATTTTGAGGTATCTGGTCTTTAATGCGATGAAATACCGATGATAGTCAGAAGATCACTGATGATGGACAGTCCCGTTTCTCGCTCTATTTTTCATTCATATGTATCACACTCGCAACAACCCAGCACGCCATTCATTCATTTATGTATATATATATGTGAGTGTGTGTGTGTGTGTATTGTGTGTGTGCGCGTGGTGTGTGTGTGTGTGTATTGTGTGTGCGTGCGCGTGGTGTGTGTGTGTGTGTGTGTGTGTGCGTGCGCGTGGTGTGTGTGTGTGTGTGTGTGTGTGTGTGCGTGCGTGGTGTGCGCGTGGTGTGTGTGTGTGTGTGTGTATTGTGTATATGTGTGTGTGTGTGTGTGTGTGTGCGTGTGCGTGGTGTGTGTGTGTGTGTGTGCGTGCGTGTGGGTGGGTGTGTGTGTGCGTGCGCGTGGTGTGTGTGTGTGTGTATTGTATATATATATGTGTGTGTGTGTGTGTGTGTGTGTGTGTGTGTGTGTGTGTGTGTGTGTGTGTGTTTGTGTGTGTACAGTCAATATACATATCTTTCTGTCATACTATTTCTTTTATTTCCTATATTCCTAGTATTATTGGCAGTATCGGTAGAGGGTCGGACGCCATGCTTTGACGCATAGATTTACGACCCTTTACAGTCTCAGTTTAATTCCTGCCGAGATTAACTTTACCATTCGTCCTTCCGGGGTCGATCAAATAAAGTACCAGTAATGTACTGAGTAATTTGCTGGCCTTGTGCCAAAACGTAGAAACAATTATTCATCCCTCCCACGTTTATTCGTTTTCTCTCTTCCTCCCTGGAGAGTAAGTAACATTATCATAAAACATTCTTTTCATTATTCGCTTTTACAATCCTTTCTGATAAATATACCTTTTCTTTGTAGCCCTTCACTCAATCGTCCGCCTCCTTGCTTTTACTATTTAACTCGATATAAACCGAATTCCTCCAGCTTCCCCTTTCCCCCGCTTATTTCTATTTACATTTAGACAGCCTTACCCCACCTATTCCTTTTCACACTCATCTTTATTAAACACTACCTTTGTCCATAAGCCTTATTTCATCCAAAATGAGAGATCTGCTTCTTTCTTTCTCTATCATCTATCCCTGTCTTTTATCTTCCCCTTTCTTTTCCTATATCTTTGTACTTGTATAACCCGCTTTATACTATTTATGTACACCTAAGTTTATCACTCTTTCTCCTTTATTCCAAGACTCTTTAGATAAATAACTTTTCAAACGTTAAATGTTTAATATTTAATTTTAAATTATAAAAATCTCAGTTCAGTGAACTCGTTTAAATGACAGAATCTCAGTACAGTTAAAGCACACTTATAGTAGCATGACTGATGTGCATTTCAGTTGATTGTTCGAACTAACCGATTGTAAGCGTTAATATTGTACACGTAAATGAATAGAAATATATACACTGTACGCTGAACACGATAAACAGCACCAAAATTACAGAAAAGACTGAAAACTATATGAATATATATTTTGAAAAAAAATTATCATTACAATAATTAAACATTAATAAGCAAAAAATAAAAATTGTTAATTTCATTTATCTGTTTAGGGGTGAGAGTAGTGATAGATGTAATACTTTGTCATTATAATGTAGTAGATGAGCAGAGAGTCGGACACCATGCTTTGCAGCATAGAGTTACGGCCTTTTACGGTCTGAGTTCAAATCCCGCCGAGGTTAACTTTGCTTTTCATCCTTACGGGGTCGATAAAATAAAGCACCAGTAACGTACTGGGGTCGATTTAATTGACTTTCTCCTCCCCCAAAATAACTGGCCTTGTGCCTATACTAGAAATCATTATACCGTAGTAGAGATATGATGCTCAACTGGTCATAGAAATTGGAATCTAAGATTTTATCTCTTCATGTTAATGGCACTTGTTTCTTGTCCTAGTATGTCTTCTCTAGAAACGCCCTCTTCTAGCACCACGAGAAAAAATAATTTCGCTGGAATAATCTCTTACAGGCTACAATTATATCTTGATCAATTAACTGGAACTTGAGAGTAACGTGGTGAGTTTGAAATTAGTAGCGTTTTAACTTCATTGACCTAAACTTTGAAGCATCCTTCTGGGAAAGTCTTGAGGGAAGAGTTCTCAAGCAAGCCTTCTGGCGGGTTCTGTCAGAACCAACTGTCTCCAATTGATCCGGCTGGATGCCCAAGCTAGACCAGCCGAGCTCATCGATGTTGTCCAATAATCTTGTCCGGGGTCTACTCATTGGTCTCCTGCTGGTTGGTTTTGCTCGTAAAATCTGTCTAGCAGTACTTTGCTAAAACAATCTAACCACACCCGTAGTATCGGAGCTGTCATCCCTTAATTCAGAGAAGTACTTGGAGCGACTCCCTGATTCCCGAGCTACCCACTCTATCGAGTGACACTACTCCAGAGACCCTTCGGAGAAACCCCATTTCGGTCGCGCGTATTCTTTTGGTCATGATCATATGTAAGGGTTGGCACGAATACCGAATTGTAGATAGCGAGTTTGGTTTTTACACCTCTTTCTTCTGATGGCCGAATGCTGAAGCTGATGCAATTCTTGCACTTAATTCAACCTCCTGCCTTCCAACACTTGGGCCTCACCAAATTGGAGCGCCTGATCTTCAACTTCTTGAGGGAGGTAGAAGTTCCACTGGTATGGCGCTCCATCTGCTGTCAACACCCGCTGCGTGGAGGACTGGGTATGTTGTGGCTGATTATGCACAGATACTTTAACTTCTCTCCCTGCTTCAGTGGAACTCCACTTGCATGTAGAGCAGAATAAGCAGGCTTGCTCGAAAGCACGAGAATCTCAGTCTTTGCAGCACCGAGTATGGAAGTTTAATTTTTAAGAACTTGGACGATCGGGATAGTGACCACCAATATAAGCAGGTTAATGGCTTATTATCTCAGACAGGCCTGGTTGACGTCACTTCCACACCTGTAAGTTACGAACCGGCAACGCTCTCCGGTAGCACTGCCAGGCCAGGGATTCCTGGAAATTATCCATAGAGTTTCCGCAAGAAAGTTGTCGCTTTTACGTATCACTAACCCTCTATAGAACGCCAAGGTGGAGTTTCCACCGATCATAGTGCCCTGATAGGCTGAGAGCTGTGAGCGCTGAAGACATTCTAGCCTCCAAGCGCTCCCCTTCGGTCTCCGCTTGACCCAGGACTTCATGTAAAGCTGGAGATGTTGTAGCCTCAGCACTTGACTGTGCATAATCAGCCAAAACATACCCAGTCCTCCACGCAGCGCGTGTTGACAGCAGATGGAGCGCCATACCAGTGGAACTTCTACCTCCCTCAAGAAGTTGAAGATCAGGCGCTCCAATTTGGTGAGGCACCCAACTTTAAGGGATAGTTTCCTCTCGTCTCATTTTTGGGTGAGAGTGGCCACCTGCTCATTACCTTGTCCGGATCAAATCAGACCCCGAACAATTTAACCGACGTGTACATCCAGCGTCTAACAACGTTGTTGAACGGCATGGACCAGAAGACGCGACCAAAGTCGGCTGTTTTCAGGACCGCCTCAAGATAGCGATGGTCGACCCTATCGAATGCTTTCGAGTAATCTGAGTTGATCAGGGCCCCATCTGTGCCAGGTTCTTTAGCTACCCACTCCATCATGTATCAATGAGGCAGAGGTCGTGGATAGATCTGTTTGGAATGGCGCATGTCTGCGCCTCGCTCATCAGACGCCCGACGATAAGCACCAACCTCGTCGCTAATACCTTGGCCAAAATGTTTGAACTCTACGTCCAGCGGAGTTATGGGCTTGAAATTATCTATGTAGTCTCCCTTGTTCGGGTCCTTTCTCAGCAGATTTACCATTACTCGGCTCACAGAACTGGGAACTCTCCCATTGTGCTGCTATTTGTAGTAGACATCTGTCAAAAGGTCGCCGAACAAGTCTAGCATGTGAACGTAAAATTCGTAGAACAGACCATCCAAACCAGTTGATTTATCCTTCTTGCAGTTAGTCATTGCATCCCATATTTCAGAGGCTGTTATGGGTCTTTAGCAGCAGTCAGCCTCCGTCATCGGAGTAGAGACTGAAGTCCATTCCGTGACCCGGCCCGTCACTGCTTCCGAACAGTCGAGCAAAATGCTTCTGAAAGACCGCACACATCTGCTTGTGCAGATCATGCCTTTCGCTGCTTGTCACATTCATCACCTTCAGTTTACCTTCTGGGTTCAAGTAAATGGCCGGTTTCGCGAGTTCCAGACCTCTCCTAAATAACACAGCTACTCCACCTCTAGATTCAGGACGGCTTGGAGATGCATACATATCGTAGCCGCCGAAAATGGGTGCGAAGGTTTGTGCCTCGGAGATTCTCGTCTCGCTGACGGCCAAAATATGTTCAGTGACCTGAGGTCGTTGAGCAGGTGACCCTGCTTCCAAAGCGAGCCCAGGCCACGTGCATTCATACTGCTTATTCTGACAGAGGCCATGGTGAATGAAATAGGAAACAAGTGAGAGGAAGGACTTACCCCTTACTTTCTGGTGGAGGGTTGGTTGCTTCGTCCGTCATGCTAGTTATGGCCTTTTCCACAAGGATATCGCTGTATATTTTTCTGGAGAATTTTTCTTGGAAGTCTCTAATTTATTTAGGGACTTCTGTGTGTATTTCTGTTATTTTTATATGTATGGGCGGTGTGAAATTGTTTGGGTGTTTTCTAATTTTTTCTGTAATGCTGGTGTCGTGATGTTGTTTTTGTTTATTGCTGCATAGTGCATGATAGTTGTATCGTTTCGTTGGATTTGATTTTGTTGTTGCGGATGTGGATTTGTTTTTGTTTGGCGTGATGTTGGTGTTGATGGCGTTGGTGGTGGGGTTGATGATGGTGACGATGTTGGTAGTGCCAGCGGTGAGGCTGATGAAAATGATGATTGTGGTGATGGTGGCGTTGACTTTTGTTTGTTTGTTTCGCCCTCTTTTTGTAGGTCGAAAGGGGAGCTCTTTCTTTTTTTTCCTGAGGGTTTTCCACTCTTCATCCTCGTCACAATCTGTGGCATCGAGGAGGGATATATCTTCCATAGGCGTTGGTGTTGCAGTTAAGGGTGGAGTTGGGGGCCTTGTTGTTGCCGTTGTTGGTGGTGATGCTGATAATTTTGCTACAACTGAGGCGCTGCATGAAATCCGCCACGAGAAGGAGAGAGGGCCTCGTCCTTGCCTTTGTTTGTTGTGGGCAGAAAGCTTTTAAGTGTTTTTTCTCCACACGGATGTGGCACTTTGGCCTTCTACCCTCGACGGTCACATTGAGGTGGGAACCATCGTCGACGTTTATGATATCAGGGATGGCCTCTATATTTTCCTGGACCGTTTGGATCAGTATCTCCATTCCTGATTTAGACCAGTTTTCCGTCTTCAGTCAGAGTATCGCCAAAATTGTACTTTCCTCGGTGTCGGCGAGGACAGCCGCCATCAGCCAAGGTATGGCTATTACAGGTAGAACATGGGTCACTCGGATTTTGACCAGTTTTTGGTCACAATAGTTTGGCACCAAAGTGAGCTCGTCGCTCTTCAGTGGTGTCATGGAATATGCCCTGGCTTCCTATGGGAAAGAGAACGTCCACAGTTACATATTTTTTTCCACGGACTATGTTGTGTTTTTTGTGTCTCCAAACAGCATCGAAAGCCTTCTGTATTTGGGAGTCGGACACCCGCGCTACCTGGAGAGTTTTTACACAAATTGTACGGTATGACACCGTACAAAGAAATCGGTTTTCCGTGACGTCAGATGTAAGCTGACTTTGTAGCCATTCTTTTTCACTATCAGCCTGGCCTCCTTTATCTCGACATCGCTTACCGAGATCGTTTCATCTTTGTTGGCAGCTCTGACGAAGGAGACCTTTGGTTTTAGGGTTTTAGTTTATTTTGAAGCCGCATCATCGCTGCTGCTGCAGTTGCTGTTCTTGTTGCTTCTGTTGTTGTCGCTGTTGCTGCTGCTGTTGCCATCGCCGCTGCTAATGTTGTTGGTGGAGCTGTTACTGGTGCTGATGGTGTCGCTGTTGCTATTGTTGTCCGTGTTATTATTGTGTTTGTTGCTGTTATTTTTATTTACTTCTGTTATATTTTTCGTTCCTACTGTTGTTGCTGTGATGGTGGTGATGGTGGTGGTGGTGGTGGTGGTGTTTGCAATACAGTTGTTATTCATTTCTTTTTTTTTTATAGTTACTTTTCTGTTGCGGCGGTGGTAAAGAGGGAAAACTATTTTCATACTTATTCCGTACTAAGCGATACGTCCTGAATATCTGAGGGTGCAGGTAGCGGCCTGATATTCATTTGAACAAACCTTCCAGATAAATAACTGTTTCTACTGTAGGCACAAGGCCAGCAAATTACCCAGTGCATTACTGGTACTTTATTTTATCGACCCCGTAAGGATGAAAGGCAAAGTCAACCTCGGCGGGATTTGAACTCAGATCGTAAAGGGACGTAACTATGG
>OZ024743.1:122640000-122670000 GCA_964016885.1 Eledone cirrhosa
GACGTATTCTATTCTATAGCGATTAGGTCTTCAAAATGTTTATTATAAACATACAGAATATTTTCGAATATTCTATGTCTATATTCACATATATATCGCTATTTCAGAGCATTTATTCCAATTTCTAATTTCTGCCGGACCGGCAACCGCTCTTTCAAACCAGTTCCTGTACACAGCTAAGTATTCTATAAGTCTCTAGCTGTGTCATTCTCGATAAAAGCACTGGATATGTAGTCCTGATGATTTCTAACGAGAATGAAACGCGTAGATTACTTCCCTTGCTTTTATCGAGAATCTAATTGTAATACGTGACGTATTCTATTCTATAGCGATTAGGTCTTCAAAATGTTTATTATAAACATACAGAATATTTTCGAATATTCTATGTCTATATTCACATATATATCGCTATTTCAGAGCATTTATTCCAATTTCTAATTTCTGCCGGACCGGCAACCGCTCTTTCAAACCAGTTCCTGTACACAGCTAAGTATTCTATAAGTCTCTAGCTGTGTCATTCTCGATAAAAGCACTGGATATGTAGTCCTGATGATTTCTAACGAGAATGAAACGCGTAGATTACTTCCCTTGCTTTTATCGAGAATCTAATTGTAATACGTGACGTATTCTATTCTATAGCGATTAGGTCTTCAAAATGTTTATTATAAACATACAGAATATTTTCGAATATTCTATGTCTATATTCACATATATATCGCTATTTCAGAGCATTTATTCCAATTTCTAATTTCTGCCGGACCGGCAACCGCTCTTTCAAACCAGTTCCTGTACACAGCTAAGTATTCTATAAGTCTCTAGCTGTGTCATTCTCGATAAAAGCACTGGATATGTAGTCCTGATGATTTCTAACGAGAATGAAACGCGTAGATTACTTCCCTTGCTTTTATCGAGAATCTAATTGTAATACGTGACGTATTCTATTCTATAGCGATTAGGTCTTCAAAATGTTTATTATAAACATACAGAATATTTTCGAATATTCTATGTCTATATTCACATATATATCGCTATTTCAGAGCATTTATTCCAATTTCTAATTTCTGCCGGACCGGCAACCGCTCTTTCAAACCAGTTCCTGTACACAGCTAAGTATTCTATAAGTCTCTAGCTGTGTCATTCTCGATAAAAGCACTGGATATGTAGTCCTGATGATTTCTAACGAGAATGAAACGCGTAGATTACTTCCCTTGCTTTTATCGAGAATCTAATTGTAATACGTGACGTATTCTATTCTATAGCGATTAGGTCTTCAAAATGTTTATTATAAACATACAGAATATTTTCGAATATTCTATGTCTATATTCACATATATATCGCTATTTCAGAGCATTTATTCCAATTTCTAATTTCTGCCGGACCGGCAACCGCTCTTTCAAACCAGTTCCTGTACACAGCTAAGTATTCTATAAGTCTCTAGCTGTGTCATTCTCGATAAAAGCACTGGATATGTAGTCCTGATGATTTCTAACGAGAATGAAACGCGTAGATTACTTCCCTTGCTTTTATCGAGAATCTAATTGTAATACGTGACGTATTCTATTCTATAGCGATTAGGTCTTCAAAATGTTTATTATAAACATACAGAATATTTTCGAATATTCTATGTCTATATTCACATATATATCGCTATTTCAGAGCATTTATTCCAATTTCTAATTTCTGCCGGACCGGCAACCGCTCTTTCAAACCAGTTCCTGTACACAGCTAAGTATTCTATAAGTCTCTAGCTGTGTCATTCTCGATAAAAGCACTGGATATGTAGTCCTGATGATTTCTAACGAGAATGAAACGCGTAGATTACTTCCCTTGCTTTTATCGAGAATCTAATTGTAATACGTGACGTATTCTATTCTATAGCGATTAGGTCTTCAAAATGTTTATTATAAACATACAGAATATTTTCGAATATTCTATGTCTATATTCACATATATATCGCTATTTCAGAGCATTTATTCCAATTTCTAATTTCTGCCGGACCGGCAACCGCTCTTTCAAACCAGTTCCTGTACACAGCTAAGTATTCTATAAGTCTCTAGCTGTGTCATTCTCGATAAAAGCACTGGATATGTAGTCCTGATGATTTCTAACGAGAATGAAACGCGTAGATTACTTCCCTTGCTTTTATCGAGAATCTAATTGTAATACGTGACGTATTCTATTCTATAGCGATTAGGTCTTCAAAATGTTTATTATAAACATACAGAATATTTTCGAATATTCTATGTCTATATTCACATATATATCGCTATTTCAGAGCATTTATTCCAATTTCTAATTTCTGCCGGACCGGCAACCGCTCTTTCAAACCAGTTCCTGTACACAGCTAAGTATTCTATAAGTCTCTAGCTGTGTCATTCTCGATAAAAGCACTGGATATGTAGTCCTGATGATTTCTAACGAGAATGAAACGCGTAGATTACTTCCCTTGCTTTTATCGAGAATCTAATTGTAATACGTGACGTATTCTATTCTATAGCGATTAGGTCTTCAAAATGTTTATTATAAACATACAGAATATTTTCGAATATTCTATGTCTATATTCACATATATATCGCTATTTCAGAGCATTTATTCCAATTTCTAATTTCTGCCGGACCGGCAACCGCTCTTTCAAACCAGTTCCTGTACACAGCTAAGTATTCTATAAGTCTCTAGCTGTGTCATTCTCGATAAAAGCACTGGATATGTAGTCCTGATGATTTCTAACGAGAATGAAACGCGTAGATTACTTCCCTTGCTTTTATCGAGAATCTAATTGTAATACGTGACGTATTCTATTCTATAGCGATTAGGTCTTCAAAATGTTTATTATAAACATACAGAATATTTTCGAATATTCTATGTCTATATTCACATATATATCGCTATTTCAGAGCATTTATTCCAATTTCTAATTTCTGCCGGACCGGCAACCGCTCTTTCAAACCAGTTCCTGTACACAGCTAAGTATTCTATAAGTCTCTAGCTGTGTCATTCTCGATAAAAGCACTGGATATGTAGTCCTGATGATTTCTAACGAGAATGAAACGCGTAGATTACTTCCCTTGCTTTTATCGAGAATCTAATTGTAATACGTGACGTATTCTATTCTATAGCGATTAGGTCTTCAAAATGTTTATTATAAACATACAGAATATTTTCGAATATTCTATGTCTATATTCACATATATATCGCTATTTCAGAGCATTTATTCCAATTTCTAATTTCTGCCGGACCGGCAACCGCTCTTTCAAACCAGTTCCTGTACACAGCTAAGTATTCTATAAGTCTCTAGCTGTGTCATTCTCGATAAAAGCACTGGATATGTAGTCCTGATGATTTCTAACGAGAATGAAACGCGTAGATTACTTCCCTTGCTTTTATCGAGAATCTAATTGTAATACGTGACGTATTCTATTCTATAGCGATTAGGTCTTCAAAATGTTTATTATAAACATACAGAATATTTTCGAATATTCTATGTCTATATTTATATATATATATATATATATATATATATATATATATATAATACAATATATTAACAAATGGAAACTATATTTATAAAACCATATTTATTTCATTATACATATTTCAAGGACACCAAAGCAAATTATGGTGCGCTTTCATCAGATAAAATATAATATAGATCAGTTTTATAAACAAATATTGACATACCCTTAAAGAATGCAACCATGTCGGTTGGAAGCTGCCGGATAGTGGGGTTACTAATTTTATTATTGGTCTATTATGCAAATTAGTGCCGGAAAGGTTTAAATCCCATACATTTGTTAATATATTGTGTTTTTACTCCAAAAATTTGTTGAGTGCTCTATATCAGTTATAAAAATATTTGCTTGTTGTATCCCAACAAATTAAATATAACTTCTACATATATATATATGTGTATATATATATATATATATATATATATATATATATATATATATACATATATATATATATACATATATATATATATATATGCAACTATATAAAGAAGTGTCTAATGGCTGAGTAAAAAAACCCATTGTTAAATAATATATACTTTATAAAGAAATGAATAAATAAATATCAAATAGTTAAAATATACATATGCATGAGATATTTAATATAGGAGAAGATAAAAAATAATCCAGAATTAATTATAAAAGTTGCACCATTAAAAAATACAGAGAATAAAGTAGAGTATTATTAAATATAAAAATATAAAGGAAAATATGGTTAACTTACATAGAGGGACTTATAAAGGAAGGCCATTTTCACAACCTTCTTCTTCTTCTTCTTCTTCTTCTTCTTCTTCTTCTATTCGTGTTGTTGAGTCTCTGTCGACGAGGTTCTCATCGGCGGATTAAGTTCATGGTTTACTAATGTGTTTTTAAAACATTTTTGTATGAACATTGGATAAGAAGATGGTTGGTTTCCCTATATCTGTAGTCCTTAGGCGCTACATTTTTGTATTTCTTTTCACAAACACGCACCTTATTATAAAAATAGACATCACCGTTGACAACATTTTCACTGCTGAATTGAAGAACGGGCTCCACTGCCACTCGGGCCCAACGAATAGCTTTCGTTTCTTCGTGTCTTACTTCTTACAATGCAAACTTTCACATTGAATAAATGGTCTCGTCCCATTTTCACAACTAGCATGTTGTTTGTAATGACAAGCCTAATCACCATTTCTAGTTTAGCTACTAATTCCCCCTCTGCTCTATGTTTTTATTGCTTCTTCTTTACTAATCGCTGTCTTGAGAGCGCCCCACCACTTGTTGACGATTGATCCTGTAAACTGATGTTTAACTAATATGCTAAACCAGTCCCTATAAGATTTATGCTATGGGAACCATGTGTTAAGTGTATGCGTGTTGAAGGTATCATAGTATCTTGAGGCTAAATGAACCCGGATCATAGAGAACCGGTTGGTCAGTTCTTGTTTCCAGCCCTTCAACCAATATTTGTGTTTTAAATACAATATACGCTCCATTCTTAAGTTAACAAAATATGGGGTTGCGGAATAATAGTTAAGAAGTTATCTTCATCATGGAATACATCCCCGATGGTTATCAGCCAAAAGCACCACTGCCACTACCACCAGTCCCAGTTTAAATGCAAGAGAAAGCCGCCTATATTATATTTGCAAACAAAAATAATAATATTGCCACTGTGTCGGTAACAAACTGTGGGAACAGTGATGGCAACTCTATTAACACTACTAACTAATTACAAAGGACCGTTTAACCAACTTTGTATCCGTTGTATCCACTTCAGCACGGTCAACTAACACAACCATAGAATTATAATAATTTAAAAAAGGTTTTAAGAATTCAAAGTAACTGGTGAAAAGGGGGATGAACAATGTTCTTGACTGTGTTGAAGCAGGTTCTTTGGGGGACGTAAAGTAGCATGGTCATTTGCAGGTGCATTGGAGCAAAATCCAACACCTAAAATTCAATATCATCAATAGCAGAAGCAGCAACAGAAACAGGAGAAAACAGGAGCAACAACAGCAGCAGAAACGGCAGTAACACCATCAATACCAAAACGACCAACACATTCAGCAACAGGTATAACATTTCCAACATCAGTAAGAGAACCCCCCCCCCCCGCAACTAAAAAACAATCTCACAATATATACCTCTTCCCGCTTCAGACCTCTCTGATTTGTCATATAAAGAGGGCGATACAAAAGAGGAATGGCCTATTCGTTGAGGGGAGCTATCGTCAACAACAAACGGTGGTTCGCCCTGAAAATGTCAAATATGCAGAATCAATAAAATTTAGTAAGGTTGTAGCAATCAGAGAAACTAGATTAGATAGTCATGTAGTTAAAACTTTAGAAGAGGCATTTAGGAAGAGGCATCCCGTCCAACGTGCTTATGGCAAGTTGGGCCTCCAACACGTTTTAAACGCGAAGCACACATTCAGCGTTGTAAAAGTTAAGGCGCATGTTCTAAGACACAAAAGAAAGAAAGCCATTCGATGGGCCCGAGTGTCAGAAGTACGACAGGGAAACAAAACCACAATTCAACCTTTGAAGAGCTATGATGTGTTCGTGCTCTTCGATACCAAGTAGATATGTGTGACTTTTCAGCGACATTTCGCTCGAATGTTCAGGGTGATTGGTGCACCGCATTGCAGAGTGGACTTCAATGCCGACTTCAATGACTTCAAACAACTCTTGGCAAGAATGCTGAGTGTTGCGAAAATCCAATAACAACGAGGGAGGTGATTGGTGGCTGCACGAGGGGTAATTTATCAGATTTGGATGGCTTGTCATACGAGTTTTACACTTAACTGCCAGACATATGCGGTGAGCTTTTGGAAGATGTTTACCCCACTGATAGCAGAACGAGAAACTTCCCAGTTCTGTGAGCTGCGTAGTGGTAGCACTACTTTGAAACCAATCAATCAAGAGGAACCACATTGGTAATATTTAGTTTGTATCGATGATTTGAGGATTTAGACTAGGTTTTTAGCAAATTGATTGGTGGTTATTGTCAGAAATCCTATTGGTGATGCGCTGATCTATCTAATATAACCTCCACATCATGAGAGGGTAGATATGGAACATCATATAAAGGGTAGATATTGAACCTGGCACGAGTGGGGCTCTGATAAACTTAGGTCCACTGAAAGCATTCGATAAGGTTGACCATCAATATTTGGTAACTATTTTCACAGTAGCCGGTTTCAGACTCACATTCCGGTGGTAGATGTTCAGCGGCAGCTAATCGAGCAAGATTAACTAGAAAAATGGATGGCCTGAAGTTCGGCATTTGGAGAGCTAAATTAATACCGTGTCTTGGGACGCTTGACGGATGGACGAGCTGAATTGTTTGGGGACTAGTTTGGTACAAAACTCGTGGTGGACAAGAACTGGGATGAAGTTAAAAGCAGGGTGGCCAGTCCTATCCAGGAATGAACTGAGAGGAAGCTATCCTTAAAGTTCCGGACAGATGTGACAAACGCCTTTAACGCTTCTGACATCTATTACCATCTGATTATTGTGGATTGGCCCTGTACACGCCAGAATGGTCTGGAGCGTCTGCTCTTTCGTTTTTGTGGAAGTGATGCGTTCCACTGGTCAACATCTACGTTAAGAACTGTCGCTGCACGGGAGAATGGGCATGTCGTGATTGATGATGCATAGACATGCGCTGAGGCTGAATCATCTTTGCTGGTGAAATGCTGTGGTCACTATTTTCTCTGACACACTTTCCCCAGCTCGTCTGACAGGACTGCAGTTTTGGGTCAAACAAAGACAGAGTGAAGGCATTTGTAATGTATCAACAACGCACAGCCTTTTCCCAGTTGGGTAATGCGGTCAGTGGTAGTTCTACTTCGAAGTTCTATCGAGTATGGGTGGCGGGTAAAACCGGTGAGCGGCTCGGGACAACGGCGACGAAATTCAATTTGTTGGTGGTTTGTTCCAGAAGATTTCGATCGAAGTCACATGGAAAATGTCCACCAATCGCTGACCTTCAAGTACTACCGGAGGGCGTTGCTGGTTCGAGATAGACTCTACAGACAGGAAAGAGTCAAAGATGCGGAGTAATGTTGAACAGCTGTAGGGTGGATCCGACTATCAACTGAGTCCAGTATGAAGAACGCTCCACTGCTTTTCATTGTCCATTGAAGGGCAGGCAGTTTCTATCTCTCCGATGTTCATGGCGAAAGAGGTTGCGTGGTGGTTGAGATGAAAAGGGTTGAAGAGGGACATATTTCTATTTCGCCAAACTCTCATGAACTATTTCACGCTATTCCAGTAAGCAAAACTGAGTTGTACCTGTAATTCAAAGAGCAGGTGTTCACATATTGTGTCATGCTGAAGGCATCTATGTCTGTAGAATATTCTGCCAATAGTATGTTAATTGTATGAGCAGACATAGATTTAAAACAAAACTGAAACAGTTGACAACCGAATCGAAGGAGGTCAAATAACAACATATATAAAAGTAACTACGAGCCTGTGTGTGTTGGTATGTGTCACCGAGATGGAAACTAGGTATGGCATTTATGTTTAACGAAAACACCAAACCACTCTTTCTATCGTATAGTGCACGACTGCAATATCAATTACACCAAAGAAACCATGTTTTCTAACTTTCAAATTTCTCCGTAAGCGAATGAATGTTATTTACATTTTCTAGCCTAACAGTTAAGTCACATGAAAGACGATTGAAGGTGTCTAGGAACGCTTTGATGTAATTGTTATCACAGTTGTTCGGATGTGATAGTTGCATATTTCGATTCTCGCAAGAATCTTTTTTTTACCGTTTACAATGATTAATTTTCTCCACTTATTCACATATTGTTGAAAGCTCATCTGCATGAGACGGTCTTTCAAAAGCAAGCATATTATTTAATTTTCAAATTTGTCCAATGCCTCGTAAACAAGTCAATATATATATATATATATATATATATATATACATATATATATATATATATATATATATATATATATATATATATATTGCCTAAATTTTACCATATAAGGGAAGAAATACATAACGAATTATTGCGCAAATGTAAATCTAATTATAATATATACAGTAGTTTTTGGCAGGCCTTTCAGACGCGACTAACGCATTGCTTTTGATGTTATATTCCTCACAAGTAGAGGAAATTTGTAAAACTATATGATGCTCATTGTACATGCTGTAAAATATTAGCCTTTTCATATTGTCAAACTAACAGAAATAGTTTTCAGCTAACATGTTTCAATCGCTGTACTGTAATTCATGTTTAATTTATGGCTCACACATTTTCTTTGTATAATATGCAAACTCTTCTCTGTAGATAGGTTCAATTTATTTTCTGAATAAACAGATTTGTATAGGTATGATTTTATAACGACTCTGAAATCTCTTTTCAAGATTTTTTCCAATACTATTTCTATGAATATTATATATACATTTGATATTCTTGATATTCTAGTAAGCCAAATATTCTACATTACATTGTTACTTTGAAAATAGCATCCGGGTATAATAGTGATTTCATTACTTTTAGAGATGCAAATCATAATTTTTTATATTTATTTCTTCTGTTGTGTATGTTTTTCTTTTTTCTTTTTTAATTTGAATGTTTGAAATTAGTTCCTTTGGGGGAAGAATAAGTATTCGGTTGAATTATATTGGTAATGATTGGTTATTCGTAAATGTCTCAAAACGTTGATTTTTATCACAAATAAATTACCTCATAATAATGATATTGTTGGCACAATGTTGCTTTAAATTATCGGAAGCTAATGATGTTGCAAAGACAATTCGTTATTGCTAGAAAGACAAAATTACTCAATTGGAAAAGTAATTCGTATTTTCATCCTGACGAACTATGGCGTGTCTCCTTTCATGAGGCTTTCAAACTGATTTATCATTATTTTCCGTAAGCTTCTCAGTATGTCGTATGTAATTTAATGGTGGTTGTCCTCAGCTGTGTTTTGTCATGTGATACATATAGCGTATATTTCATAATGGTAAAACCACCGTAGTGGACATAATTGTTGTCGGTAAACAATTTAGAGCATGCCATCCAGAAACTGAATTAACTTCCTTATAGACTAACATAGATATAAGAATGCTTTGAGACATGATCTGACCCGAATAAAGTTTTGTTTCTGATATGTCAAAGCAGAAATAATTGTTATGACAACGAAACACCATATCAGACCTCCTTCAATTCCCAGTGAAAGAATCTTGGAATAAGAACAAAAAAAAACCCCGCTTTTATAACACAGCTTATACATAATTGTTTCTACTTTTGGCACAAGGCCAGCAATTATCCCAGTACATTACTGGTACTTTATTTCATCGACCCCGTAAGGATGAAAGGCAAAGTAAACCTCGGCGGGAATTGAACTCAGATCGTAAAGGGACGTAACTTATACATAATGTTTTCTGATTTAAGCACAAGGGGAAGGGGTAAGTTAATTCAATCGACCCCAATGCTTTATTTTATCGACTCCGTAAGGATGAAAGACAAAGCTAATTTCGGCGGGATTTGAACTCAGAACGCAAGGGGCCGTAACTCTGTGCCACGAAGCAGAGTATCCGACGCTCTACCGATACTGTCAATCCACCGCCCTTAATACATCATTTTCATAAGTTACCACTTGAGAATTCTAACAACACCTTGTCATTTTCATCAGTTAATTACATAATGAGATGATTTAGAAGGTATGAAGTAAAATATTGCAATAGATCTGTGTAACAGAATCAATATTTTTCATACCTACTTGGTTGTAATGTAATACCAATATTCATGTAAATAAGACGGCAAATTGGCAGTGAGAAAGCTTTGCGGATGTTGTTCCGACCATGAGACAAGTCGTACTCCGGATCGAATAACATGCCCCCGTCGGGGTCCGCCAAAGACGGGGTCCATGGAACAGCTTTCATAAAAGCCTCTTCTAGCTTTCTAACTAGCTCACCCCTAGTCTAGTTTTCTCTATCACAACTCATTTACTAACCCCATTTGTTGCTGACGATTTACTCATTCACGTCCACTTAGCTAATTCACTAATCCGGTCTCTGTTGGGCTTACGAGCCGCAAAGGACGCGTTCAGGATCCAGTAACCATGTTCCTGTCTATGAAGCCTAAATCGACTGTACAGATTACAAGTTTCTGGTCTGTGAAGTCGACTATGTTGAACTGTCGACAGCTTATGGTAGCTTTATCTACTTCCCCACAAAATACCCTATCTAGATACCATCTGGATGACTCGGTGCGGTTTGTCCGTGGCACATTCAGGAAGCCAAGTCGGTACTTGTCAGAAAATTGGAAACCTCTGAGCAGGTTTGCGAGGCCTTTACACTCTTTTCACCTATCTGCTAGCGACGCACAGTCTCAGCGTTCGTCAAATATACCGTTCTAGTCACGCACTATCACTAAAGAGAGGGATGATCCTAGAAATGTCGCGAGGCGTCTGAATAAATCACGCCATCCTGTCTTTGTTGGGGCATATGCAGACATTAGCTTTCCCTACAGGTCACATCCAGAAGATGGTCCATGTCTAAAGATCCAAGCCTTTCCCAAAAACATAGCGACTCCACCTATATATCCCGAACGACTTGGACATGCGTACACATTTTAGCCGCCGAAAATGAATCCGGCTTCGGAAATTCTGGTCTAGTTGAGCACACAGCTCTGCTTCCAAGACGACCGCAGACCATGTGTATTTATACTGCCTATTCTGAGTAAGGCTATGTGAGATAAAACGTAAGAAAAGTAAGAAAGGGTTACATATACTGTTCGTATCCACGGAGGGATGAATGTCCCTCCTTCTGGCCAGTTGAAGGCACATGAAAAAAGACGTCATAGTATATCCCTTTCCATAGAATGGCCGGGAAGTCTCTAAATTGCATGGGGAAATTTCTCTTCTAATTTAGTGTATGATTCTTGTGTGATACGTATATTTTGTATGTGCGTAGCGTAATCATTTGAGGAGTGATGTACTCAGTTTCTGCAGTTTTACTGTTGTTTTCTAAGTGGTGCATTAGTTTTTGACTGTATTTATTGTGTAACGTGTGGGTTTTGTGTTATTTTGTTGAGCTTTGTTGTTTTTACTCTTGTAGATGAGGGTCTGTTTGTGATGGGAATGTTGCTGTTGCTCTCTGTAGTAGAGTTGATGGTGGGTGTGGAGGTAGGGTTGGTGATGATGCTGTTGCTATTGTTATTTTGGTGGTTGTGTGTGTATTGGCATTACTTGGCTCATTATTTGGCTTTAACTTTTTTTATTTCCTTCTGTTTCGCCCTCTTTTTTCTTTTTCCTTTTTTTTTTGTGGCTGAACTATGTGCCATCGGGAAGAAGCATGTGTTCCATAGGTGTTGATTGCGTTGTTGATGGTTGTGGTGATGTTTCTGTTGCTGATGTTGGTACTGTTGTCGTTTCAGCTCCCAGTCTTGTTGGCTTTACAGCTGCTAATGTAATAGTTGTTGTTAGTGGTGCTGCTGTTGCAAGAGTGGTAAACTGTCAATGCTATTGCTTTTGTTGAGGTGATGGTATTTCCAGCAGCGGTGGCCTTTTGCCTCCTATTTTCTGTGTGCAGAAGGCTCTTAGGTGACCTGTGGACCCACACAGATAACTCTTATTTTTTTTTGGTTTCATTAATTATCACGAGATCTACCCAGTTTGGCAGATGTATTTGGTCCAGGATTTTGTCAATTTGATCTGGCTTTACCTGGAGCAGAATCTCCAGGTCTATCTTGGACCAATTTTGTCTTTTATTCTTTTTGGCCTCGAGGAGTGTATCCGTGTCTCCAAGGACAACACAGACTAAGGACCATCAGATTTATAGGCCCGGCGAAATACCTGTTATTCTCAGCCTGACAGTTCTTGAAAGATACGTTGGATAGAGTATGAACTCCTCACTCTAATGAGGGCCGACCAAATGTTTTCGCGCCTGGTCTTCACATTTGAGAGGACCTCGCGACTGGAAAATTGTTTTCTTTATTGAATATGTGCCACATGGCACACCCTCTTTTATAGCTTTCTCCATCTGAACAGCTGTGGCTGGTTCAGCTCGCCAGAACTGCAGCGACGGTTGTTTCTCTATCTTCCATTATT
This sequence comes from Eledone cirrhosa, assembly GCA_964016885.1. NCBI lineage: Eukaryota > Metazoa > Mollusca > Cephalopoda > Octopoda > Eledonidae > Eledone > Eledone cirrhosa. Next base: position 122,652,579 of record OZ024743.1, read on the forward strand.
TTAGGTGGCACTATCACTGTTGCTTTCCCACCTTCAAATTTTCTTAATTTTTGGCGATTGAACCAATTCAACTCTTTTGTTTGTAATGTTGATTTATGCATTTCTGTTTTAGTGACAATGTCTGAAAAACGATTTTGCTGTTATGTTGTTGATGCTATTAATATTTCATTGTTTTTGTTGCTTGTTTGTGTTGTAGTTTTTGTTGTTAACATGGTGGCGATGATGGTGGTGGTGATGATGATGGTGTTATTAGTGTTTACTGTTGAGGCGGTGGAGGTGGTAATGTTCACGATGGTGGACTTTGGCAGTGGAGGAAAATTAAAATCATCACCTGCTTCACAACATCTTTAGTTTTGGTTGTTGGTACAGTTACCGTTAGCCACGCCTGCCGGCACTGTTGTTGTTGTTGTCGTTACTGCTGTTGATATTGTTGGCGATGTCTGTGGTAGTTGTGCTGACGTTGGTGGTGACGTTCCTGTTCTTGTTTTTCACTTGCATGTTGAAGATATTCTTAGCAGATGAAGCTTCGTTATCCGCCAATCTTTTAAAAAGAATTAGGGGTGATGGTGGGTGGGTGGGTGGAGTGTAGAGGGGGACTCTATCCGCAAAACAAATGCGAACTTTAGCCCTTTGGGGGCTAAAGATATGGGGAAACGACCAACGCTCTCGAAAGTTGGTCGCGTTAGATCCAAAACTTAGATTCAGAACTAGGTTGTTACAACAGGTGAAAAACAACAAACTTATAGGAGCCGATATATAGACATCTAATGTAAACAGGGGCAATACTAATAATAATGATAATTATAATAATGATAATGATAATAAATATATTAGTCATCAGCTAATATTGATTTTTTTCTCACTACATATTTTATTCTACTTTATGTTTTAATGTTTCATGTATTAGACACCATGTTATCACGAAGATGCCGTCTCATAATTATTTATTTTCTTGATAATGAAACATAAAGTACCATGAGCTGAATAATGTCACAGTAGGATAGGTAACAGCAGCCCCTATACATTACAAGATGTCATTTGGCGGAAGTAGCAGGTTAAAATGGAGCATATTAAGTTCACCTAGGAGATATTCATGGGGTGAATTTAGAGAGCCGTAGGAAAGAAAATCGTAAACAGATAGAGAAAAAAGATAAAAAGATATAGATTGGGAGATATAACGATATGGTATGGCTTTAAAAGGTTTCAATTACATTCTTAGATTTTTGTTATCTACTTTGCTTATCGAGATAAGGCGTGTAATTAGTGTTTGCACTAACAATTAGGGTTACCCAGTACAACCTTAATGCCGTTGTTGTTACTGCTGCCGCAGTTAACATTATCACTACACAAGGAAGAAGTACTACTACTACTACTACTACTACTACTACTACTATATTTTTTCGTATTACCTCCTAATGACTGTTTTCTGTCTTCGTTAAGAATACCAGTGCATTGCTTTTACGATACATTACATATCTATTAAGAACTTCGGCTGATCTATTCGGTTAATATAATACTAATGATTAATATACCAAAGCTTCATTTTCAATACTTATTTGTTACATCCAGAATTTCGACTATTGCGTGTATGTCCATTCTCAGTTTGCAATATAAATTTAGAGAGTCTCTGAAATGGAATCATTTCATAAATAGGTCAATACTATTTTGTGTACTTTGTTCTCGTTTGCAAAGAGAACCTAAACACGTAATCTTATGAATACAATACCTCTTAAAACTGCATCCTCTGTATACATTCCATCTATATAGATTCACCTTACATACACACACAGACAGACAGACACACACACACATATATATATATACATACGTATATATTATATGACTCTCTGTTTCTCCCATATATATATATATATGTATATATAAAGAGAGAGAGAGAGAGAGAGAGAGAGAGAGAGAGTAAGAGAGAGAGAGGGGGAGAGAGAGAGAGAGAGAGAGGGAGAACGAGAGAAAGAAAAAGATAGAGAAATAGAGAAGTAGATATACATATATATGTCACGTTAACTGTGTGGCGTAGATAACGATCTTTTGGGATATAGGTTGTATGTTTGCATGTCATAAAATTATCCGTGAATACGACAGTGAAACAAACTTCAGAGGATATTTGACGCCGAACTGACTGACCCAATAGTTGCCACTCAATTGACTGACAGGTAAAGCAAAATATGCAGAAAATGCTCTTTACCTATGTGGGGAATTGAATTGCCATATTATTTTCAAAAGGCTAAAATTCTGTCTCAAGCCAAGAGACCCATTAGGCCGGTGTTTATATTTGTTTCCTTGGCGTTAAGACCTCCCACTAGACCTGACGCCAGTCCACCGCAGGGTTAAACCCGCAGCTGCTACTGGTACCGATTGTCAGTTGACTATACAGGAACAACGTGAAATGAAGTTTTTTGCTCAAAAACACTCAATCCAATCAAAGAATGGAATCCATGACTTTATAATCATACGGCCCCGTGAGGATGAAAGGTTAACTTTGCCTTTCATCCTTACGTGGTCGATAAAATAAAGTACCAGTAATACACTGGCGTAATTGTTGGCCTTGTGCCAAAAGTAGAAACAATTATAATCATATGTCCAACACATTAACCACTAGTCGACACGTCTTGTAGTTTAGGTTGTGAGTAAACAATTGTTTCTACTTTAGCACAAAGCCAGCAATTATCCCATTGTATTACTGATACTTTATTTTATCGACCCCGTAAGGATGAAAGGCAAACCTTAAAGAGCCGTAACTCTATGCTGTAAAGCATGGCGTCCGACCCTCTACCGAAATGAAAAAAAACAAAACATGGCCCAGTGATGACAACAGGAAACATGGAAACGTTTTAATCCGTATTGTTAGTTTTGAATGAAACATCTTATGTTAGGTATGGAAACAAAGGAGCCCAATGTCAGATTGGACCAAGCAGATCATATCTCCATTGGCTTTTCCATTGTTGCAACTCTAGGCAGAAACGTCACTACTATTTCGGTGACGAGAAACAGGATTTAAATTCAAGACGTACCGAGTCGGAACAGATATTTAACAATTCCACACAAGCACCATCCCTAACCTGTTAGTTTTTTATTTAGTGGCCCCGAAAATACGTAGGCAAATTGACATCGGTGGGATTGGAACTCAGAGTATAGAAATGGAACAAATACCCACTCTGTGAATTTATCGCCTATGTTGGTGATAGTGAAAGAAAACGGTTGACAGAATACTGGAGGAAGAGGGAAAACTCGGAATCCGTGGAACATGGTCTGCACCAGCAACATTTAGTCCACAGGAAAGTTCCTAAAATAGTTTAAGCTCTATCACAATAAGCGTTCAATAACTACTATTCGATTGTAAGTGTTGATAAAAGAGAAAGTGATGTGATTACTTTGGTTGAGGAAAAATAATCGATAAGAAAGATGTTGGTGAAAGGTGGGGAAAAAAGAAGTTGTCTTTTGAGACCGTGGTTAGTTTACTGTTTTGATATTGAATCCCCAAAACAGTTCATCTTGAATTTACCTCACGAATATATAGGTGAACCTTAGTTGCCGAAAATACCAAGCTTATACATTTACAATTGTACCCATAATCATTGTTGTATGTGACTAAATATTTTCATAATTAAGTAGTTACAAGTATAGATATGTAAGCTAGTTATCCTTTTGAAGAGAGTTTACAGTTTCAAAATTAAATTCTGAAAATACTTCATCTTCTGTTAACCTCACGATTACATAGGTAAACATTAGTTTCAAAATATCTTAAAAACATCGTGAAACGTCGAATAGAATGAAATGGAAGATGGAATAATATAGACGAACACAACTTTCTGCATAAAATGAGAAGTTTGAAATAATGTATTTATCAACAGGGATGAGCAGATGTAGTTGTCTTCTAGATATATAGATTAATAGATTTCATATATCTTAGTCTATTCCTATAAAGTAATTTTACTCAGACAAAATGATACATTGTATATGGTATCGTAATATTCCCCAGTTTCCGTATTGTATTCCATAAATGTATGGCATATTCGCCATTTACGACAGGAAATTGGTAGTCTAAATGCTTCACTACTCTTCAGCTAGTATTTATTAGATATCTCTTCACCTTGTTATGTTAGATATCTCTTGCTCTTCGCAATGTAATGAGTCAAAGGGAGGTTACACTTCTTGATGATAGTTTCCTGGAAACACATCCCCGCATATCTTCTTGTATGCGAAATATTTCTTTGTCAGGTATTCGTTGGTATAGTTTCGTTCAACAGTTCAGCGGTTACACAACATTCTCTGGAAATAAATGCCTTAGGATGATTGGTTTATTGGTTTTTCTGTTGTGCTGTCTGAGTGATACCATGTCTTTTCACCTGAGAAATCACGTTTTCTATTCAAATTTTCCGTTAATGTCATACGATTATTGGTTTTTATATCAATTGACCAGATTTTACTCTATAGTAGGAGTTAAGTATTCTAAATCTTGGTAACAGAAATGGTATTCTAAAGTCATTGTGGAATGCAGACTTATTTAAATGCGAAAGCATTTATAGACATTTTTTAAACATATGGTATAATAATAGTGAAGTAACTCATCTTTGTTCATCACATCTTCTTATGAAACAGTTTTGCCAATGTATTATTTGTGGCACTCATGTGGAAACAGGCGAGATAGAACGAACATCAACGTAAATGATTTTGGTATCAAAGTCTGTTTTCCCACGTTCAATTAACAAGTATAAACGTTTCTTTCAAGAATATTCTAATCCTATATCAGGTGGAAATACTATTAAATTTAATTGCTTCTCAGAGTTTTCCAGTAAAGCTCTATATATCACCAGGAAACGAATTATTTTTTACATTGGTGTTTCCTGATATCCAACAGATAATCACTGGTAGTAGAACTAATACCAAAATAGATAGAAACAGATAACTGACTGACTCTTTGGAATATTTCTTTCGGAAGATCTACAGCGCCAGAAACAAGCATTGGAATTAAAAACTATTGCTGCGACTAAGGCAGCAGATACTTTTATGAAATGCAATGATTCTACTAAACATAAAGTATTTGTGTGTGTGGGGGATGGGGGGGGGGGAGGGATATATATTTAAACGTTCTGAATTCGTTGTGCGTTTTTACTTCAGTCCTCACAGCTTTTAAAATTAGGAATGAATCAACACATCCTACAAAATTAGGAATGAATCAACACATCCTACAAAATCCCTTCATTCACACTGTACTGTCAGTTGTTTAATGCTAAATGAAACTGCGATAAACTCTATGCTGATGAACTTCCGCGAGTGTGTCAGACGTTACATTTCTTTTTCTTTCAATTAATGGTTACATGTATCTTAAATTTAGAATGTATATACGTTTAACGCAAACACATACTATGAAAAGCACAACAGAATGTCAGTGGATTAGCCTATATAAAATGAAGATTGAAATGTGTTTGAACAGGTGTGGTTAAAATGGCTTATTTTCTTCTGAAGAAGAACATAACTAATATTTCTGAACCATCGTATCTATTGCCTATTGCCAGTAGTTTTTTCCCCAGATAATTATCCAGTTAATCAGTCAATTATGAACACACAGCAATGGATTTTAACTGAAATCGGTCACGAAGGAATTACGTAATTATCAAAATGTATCTGTTGAAGATGGAAAACGGATAACAGTCTTTGAGGAGATAGTCAGGTTTCTTGTCTAATTCTGGAATAAATAAAGAAAAATATTAGAAAGCAATGATTAGTAAGTTAGAAATGTGAGCAGAGAATATGTTTTTGTGAACTTTGTCCATAGAGGAAAAAACAGAATGTTTAAGATAGCGATACAATGTTTCTCCTCAGTTACGCATTAAGATAAAGTATGTTGTCATATGCCAATTTAACAGTGTAACTTTGTTGCCAGCACACAAAGGAGCCAAATGCTACTCATTGTTGAAATACTGTCTCCTATGCATCTCAACAACAAAATAAAAACTGCAATCCTACCTATATGTACGAACTTGCTCACCAGAATGTGGCTGAAGAGTTCTAGAAATGTATTTGCTTGTTCATCATATATAACTGTTTTTCTGTGAGCAGATTTTGCTGATACAATATATATAATGTATATATAGAACCTATTTTTATATTGGTTTATACACATCGTATGCGTCTAGAAAAGCATATTGATTTTTAAAAGATAAACATGTAACTAGTAAGCGAAAAATATATTCTCTTACTTAAAATCCTCCTTTTTATGATAAACAACACCATCTTTGAGTAGGATTGGAACTTTATTAAAAAGTAAAGGTGATAAATAAATAAATAAACACGATGAAATGATTATAGAAAATGAAATAACTCCTGTAAAAAAAAATATTGGAACGAAAAGATTACATCAATATATCACATTTAAACTATTACATCACATCGTATACAGAACATTTTTAGAACCATTAAATCTGACAAACATGTTTTGTTATGCAATTATTGGAAAATGTTTCTAAGACATTTCGGTGAAAACAATGGTGATCTGAATCTATTCCTTATAATAGTTATATTTATTATCTTCTTTCGTCTTTATAAATGAAACGTAGGAACTGTTTAATGGCAGGCATTATAGGAAAACAGTGTTGTTGTTTAAAGTTTATGAGCTAACATCAAAACTGTTCAAGATTTATGTATATAAGAGAGTACCATATACAAGTTATAGAGACAGAATTTCTTTTGTTCTTTATTATGAGTTTGAAGAAAAACGGGAATGTCCATAACACCTTTATGGTCTGCATAGACTGAATGGTTTGTTGACATAAAAAATATGTGGTTACTGAATATATATATTTCAATTAAATTGTGACAGGTTAGCGGTTACAATGAAGTATTATCTGCGTGGAAACTAAGAGAGAAGTAATTTTCAAAGAAAGAAATACAAACTGTTTAGAATGATGTTTAGTAGTGAAATATAGCGAGATTAAAAAAAAAATCAGTAAGAATTATTGAGCTCAGAGGTGCAGAGGCTTTAGTAGTGTTTCTATTAAAAATTCCGTAGAAGACTTGGGTATAATTTCTAGGTGTAGTTGGTGTATCTCTGTCAAGTTTGACCTTTTGAGGATAAGTTGTTTGGGAGGGAGGCTCAGGCTAAAAGGTTATGGCAGACAGATCTAGTTTGGAGAAGGAAAAATACTGTTAAGTATTAAATGCATTTGGATTGATAAATGGAGACACACGAGCACATTGACTAGTTTTGGAGAAGAAAGATATATAATTGGCACGTTAGGAAAATTTTAGGCTACCGTGAAAACGGTGATGACGCAGTTGGACGGCAGTACATCAAATGGGTAGAGTTTATCGGATGTTGAGAGAATGTATGATTGTTAGATGACAGACTTTACGTAGGGTACGGTTCATAATGTTCAAAATATATGATAATTGTTCTAATTCAGAGTGTGACACTGCTTTTTAGAGTTTCAGCAACTTATTGGGACTAAAAACTCTGCTTGTAATGATAGAGTGAAATAAAATATAGTGGTAGTTAATGTAGAAAAAGAAAAATGTTGCAAAATAAAATGACGGAGTTCACACATTTGAGTTATGCGTAGCAAATGGGGTAACCTCCTTATATTAAGCCTTCAAAGGAAAACCTTTCACAGCTAATATCAAACAGCCAGGAATTATACTGCTGTGGATTAGTAAAAACAATGTATGTTGATTTTGTGTGATGTGACCGCATTCAAAAGATTCGATTCCATTGAAGGCACTCTAAATCTCCGAGTTTATAGCAATAAAATTGACAATATTTTAACTATTTCTAATTAATTATTTCTACTTTTGGCACAAGGCCAGCAATTATCCCACTGCATTACTGGTCCTTTATTTCATCGACCCCGTAAGGTTAAAAGGCAAAGTTAACTTCGGCGGGATTTGAACTCAGACCATAAAGGGGCATAAAGCCTCTACCGATCCTGCCAATATACGAATAGGGTGTCAGTCAGTGGTTGCCAACTGAAGGCTCTCTAATTGGCTAAAGTTTTCTCGGAAGACATTTAGAATGTTGCATGTATGTAGTAAACATCGAGCCAAGTATATTAACAGTGGCTTTGTAGTGGAGGCGCGTGGATTCGATTCCTGGGCTGGGTTGCGTGTTGTGTTCTTGAGCAAGACACTTCATTTCCCGTTGCTCCAGTATACCCAGTTGAAAATGAGTACCAGCAATAACTGGGAGTTTAACCCTGCAATGGGCTGCCGTCCTGTCCAGGGAAGAGTCTTGTACTCTCAGTAGCTTCAATCCATGAAACCGGGATAAGTACCGGCCTAGCGAGCATTCTGGCTTAAGGCACACTTTTGTACATAACATTTAGATTTTCGACATAATTAACTGCAGTATGTCTTAAAGAACATGCTGTTACCCTGGATGTACTCTCCACTCCGTAACGCTTTTATTACACACTAGCAGTGGTACCCGTTGTTGCACGGGATAAGGTATTGTGAAATATATAACCGCTTTAGCTAAGCTTAGTATTGCCACAACCCCGGCTGGCAAAGAAGTAAGGGACTGGTGGTACGTAAGTAAACAACACTGTGGCTTAAAACGTGAGGAAGAAGTGTGCACTTACCTGTTTGGAGAATCAGTGCGAGATTTGTCTTGAGCAAGGGTGGCAAAATAACCAGAGGCAGCAGACAGCCAGACATACAGACAGATATTATAAGGGCGCGTCCTGGACGCAGAGCGAATTGTAGGAAGTGACGTAATGCAGACAGCTAGACACACAGACAGATATTATAAGGGCACGACGTAATATGTATGTATCTATCTAAAAAGAGAAATACTAAGAATTATAGAGAGAGATCGCTAAATCGCCTAATGCGGTCCCTAGGGCATTGAGAATTTGAAATCTTTTTTCCTCAGAACACTTCCTGAAACATAAGTATTACATGTGTAAAGTTTGAAAACAGTCGGTTGGGTGCTTCTCTAGTTTTAGGGATTCAGACTCACACACAGACAGACATCCTCAGTTTTATATATATAGAATATATATAAGTAGATAGAAACAATGCAATGTTGCATATATTTTGGTATGATATGAATAGTGTAATTTGCTATTGCAAAAAGAACTATATTTTCGAATGTATGGAATTTTTCATCCTAGCGAGTGTGGGAATTTGGGTTTACATTGAGGGGAAACATCTTGGAGAGAAACGTAAGTTAGTCTTGTTAGGTGTATTGCATTTGGAGTAAATGTAAGTTGAACTAATTGCTCATACCAAGAATTGTAGTGGAATTGATTAAAAGTTTCCGACCAGGATTTGGAAAGTATATATGTTCAGTTATAGGAGAGATGATGTAGGAAGTAATATTTCCTTATCACTCTAATTTGATTCGAGGTATTATATGTGAGAGCGTTAAAAAACTAGTTTAGGCGTTTGGTTAGTTACTATTCTTAGCAATAACACACGCGATCACATATTCTAATAGAGAAAATAACATATTTCATAATTTGACATAAAATCATCTTTAATGTGAATTTGCGTTTAAGAAAAACTTATTTGATAACAAAAACAATGTTGATCAAATTCCCAACGTGTTGAAACACGCGAAGTCTATGATTTATTATGGTAATTTGTGCAGTGTTTACTATATTAGCTTCATATATGATATAGTATTGAAATTTCAGTAAACGTTCTACTTGGTTTCTTCATTGTAAAATATAATCGCTAAAATAACAACATATACAACAGGGTTAATAATTGGATATCAACAGTTAGCTTTATTTTCTAGTAAATATTCATAAAGTTCTTAACTTCATTATTGAAAAACAAGAAAGAAAAAAGATAATATTTGCATTTTTGCATCAATTTTTATGAGAAAATTGAACTTGAATTTAAATTTTGTAAAATTTCCTTTACTTTTTTCTTTCTATTTTGATTCCATTTATTTGGCACTTGTTACTTAAGCCTATATTTTCATAATATTAGCATAATCGATTATATCAAATTAAAATCCTCGAAACTGATCTTACTTTTGTCCGACATCTTTGGCCACGTAGTAAATTAAAAGTATCAAGCGATCTTTTCAAACAGTGACTTGCTCTCGCTTCATTTTCTGTTCTTTTGTCATTGTTTTTAAGATGTAATTAACAGCTTTCAGTTGTTGAAAATCTGCTTTTGACACCAGCTATTCATCTACTGAAATCATCTCATTAACGCTAATTGATTTCATAATGGATTCAAACTACAGGACTCTCTAATTTGACGAGTTCAATTTATAATCTTATTTTATTATTGAATCAAAATGCTTCAATTGGATAATCAATTTATCGTTTAAAAGTTGGCGTGAAATTAAACTATTTATATTGTTCAAGGAAAAAAACTGTTTGAACTAATCGGAAAAAGGCGTATTTAATATAATGTGGAAAAGGACACCATCTTTTTCTTGCATATTAATGAATACTATGATCTTTTCATTTAAATTCCTATAACGATTAAACTTCATTTATATTTTTAACATGAGTAATTGGCTGTAATCGCTATAATATTATGTTAGAATTTTGGCAGGATCCATTTTATTTATTTAAATTTTATATCTAAACGTCAATATATCAATCTCTCTATGTGACTGAAATTCATGTTTTTATTTTTCTTCTTTTGATTTAGCAATAGCCAGGGTTTTCATTTGAGAAAAAGGTTGATTAAATTGGCCACGTTACAAAACTTTATTTTATGACTCACACTTGATGAAAGAAAGCAGACTATGGTAAGATTTAATCTCTGAACAGCGAGATATCGTACAGAGAAGGGTAAATCAGAGTTCAACCGTCTTGGACACCCATGTTTTTTTTTTTACTAAAGAAATGAGACAAGATATTTCGAAATATTGTTCATCGTTAGAATGAAATATAAAACAATAAAAATATTCACCCAAATGTTCGATTTGAATTAATGAACGCAGCCCCCCCCCCCCCCCCCCCGCCCAGCCCAAAAGCGGATTTGATATATAAATAGGATTAAACTGCAAACAAACGTTAAATTAAAATCATATTTAATTGTTATAAAATAGTAAAACTGGGGAATAGCTTAAAATTATCGAACAAAATGTTCAGAAATATATTTGAGCGCTTTACGGTTTTAGAATTAAAATTCATAATTAGGCTTGCCAAAGGTAACTTCAAAAATATTTCATATAAATAACAATAATTATTGTTATATTTGGGAAGGGTCATGCTGTCCTAATATTGCCAGAAAAATATAGTAAAACACACTCAATCTTTGGTTTGGTTTTTGCTTCAACATATTTTTATATTTCTATAAATAATTGAGCTGGCAATCAATGCCTATCATTGATTGTCCAACACTTAAAAATATAAATATAAATATAGTTTTTTCAAAGTTCTTTCCAGTAGACGCCCCTTCTCCTCCTCCCCCTGCTGACGTCAAGTCCCTCCAAAGTATTTAGGATGCCATCCAGTGCAGCCTGGCCTCAGACAGGCTAATGCGCCAGCTCAACCAGCAGCGCCTTGCCTTCTTTCGTGCGGCCTCCAAACCCCACAGTGGTGCCTTACCCTCCTTCTCCACTGGCATGCAGCTGGACAACGATAACCTACGCATCGGCGTTTCCCTGAGGCTTGGCCTCCAGATCTGCGAGTCACACGAATGTCGATGCGTATCCACCGTGGACTCTTTCGGCCTACACCCGCTTTCCTGTCGCTACAGTGCCGGCCATCTTCCACGCCCTGTTTCCCCCAACGAGGTCATAAAGCATGGCTTGGATGCTGCAGGCTTCCCCTCCCAGCTCGAGCCGGTGGGGCTGGACCGAGGGGACGGTATGATCATTTTCCTGCTTCGCGGTGGCAAACCCGTCTGGGATGCCACTTGCAGCGACACTTTCTCCAGCTGCAACCTCGTGCAGTCTGTAACTAACCTAGGCTCTGCTGCACTTCCGTCTGAGGAGGGTAAACTCTCCAAGTACCGGTCGCTCTCTGACAGGTTTTCGGCCGTGCCCTTGGCAGTGGAGACTTCTGGTGTCCTTGGCCCTAGGGCTACCTCCCTACTTACCATCATAGGCGCTGAGCTGGCCAGCCGCAGGTGTGAGCCTCACGAGATGGAATGGCTATTCCAGCGCATCACCCTTACCATCCTCCGGGGAAACGCTTTCTCCATTCTGTCCATCGGGGCCGTGAGGCGGCCAGCACGTAGGACCGCATTTGCTCACCATACAGAGAGATGGGAGGGCGAGAGAGATGAATGCGATGAGAGTGGGAGTTCGTCTCTTCCGTGTTCGGACACACTGGTAAGTACTTGGAATTTGGTTTGTTTCCTCGATTGTTGGAAAAGCAGTTGACATCGTGAAAGTTTTAACAGCCACCTTGTTGTTTTATGTATTGGCATTAGGCAACACTTAACCTGAAGCTCTAGTAAAATACACTTTCTCAAGATATTACACAGTGGAACCGAACGTGGAATTATGACTTCTGGAATTCAAACTTTAATAAAGATTAGACAGACAAACCTGTATATGTAGGACTGGCTTCGTTGTTTATTTATTGTGAATGCATGAGTTATCTACTTGGTTTCAAATGTTCCTCAGCATGTTTGAAAGTTTTCTTTATTTGAAAATTAGTAGCCTCCTGGTCTGTACTGTGCTCAAATCTATTTATACGACACCTACTGACATCTATCGTAATGCCCATTTTCCTTGAAATAATAGATGTTAAAAGGTGTTTAAATATTGTATAATATAATTCTTTTAATTTATTTAGAATATCTATATTAATAAAGAAAATAATAGAATCATGTATTCTACAAAAATTATAAAACATTTACTGAACTTCAGTATATACAATGTTTTTAAACTTTTTTCTTTGGATCTATGAAGAGTTTGTAGGAGCTTCCTACTCTGGAACAACTTACATACAAGTGAGAAACAGCCTTCTTCTAGACGGAGAATGATAACTTGCACTGTTTGACCTTGGGATTTGTTAATGGTTATTGCGTAACTGACTCTCACAAGGAATTGCAATCGTTTGAAACGAAAAGGGACATTTGTTGGTATTTAAGGCATTATAGGTATAAATACGATGTCTCTGTTACCACATACAGTGAAGATTTTGGTTTCGATAATGTGACTCAGTCACAACCATACGCATCCCATTGCAAAATCATGGCTGATCCAGGTTTCTGAGAAACATGATGACTGTGGCAGCATACCAGATGGTTCCAGACTGTTGAAAAAAATCAGCGGGATAATGAACAACTTCGTCCTTGTCGACAACTTTGTAGATAGATTTATAGGTCTGGTTACTTCCAGGGATTATTTATGAGAGATTTTTGTTGATGACATTCACTGTGATGTTTTGGAGACAAGGATTGCTTTTTCACACCACCATTCCTCGTTGGAATGGTGGATTTCGAAATGGGGGAACACTTGATTAATTAAGTTTACAACGCATAGTAGTAAATGTATCAGAATCAAGGGATTGCTTTTCTATAAATTAAAACGGCTGAGAGGTGCTTATCTGTTGTTCCGAGGCTCCCCTCTCTCACGCCTCTGTATTGCCACTGACGAAACCTCCGAGGCTGGAAAAATCCGCGCCTCCCTCCAATTCCGTTTTAGGAAAAGAAGGTGATTGCGTGCATGTCGTGGGTCAGATTAGTTGAAAACACATGAAAAACCTTAATTATTATCAATTTTATTTAGTCTTATTAGTGATCAACGTACAAACAAACAAACTCCCTTTTTATAAGTATATAAAACTATATAAATGCAAACCAGTTTTTTAAACGGATTTACTAGTACGTTATATTATGTGGTTACAGTATTTATGAAGAATTCTCACTCCTGTCACACTCACTAAGAAACCACACCTTATCACTAAAGCAGAAATTCTAGTGTTCTACCAAACACGAAAAAAAACAAAAAAAAACAAAATAAAAAACAAACAAACAAAAAACAAAAAACACGGGAAGTGTCATATTTATTAAGAGATTTAAATTTCCATGAAGTCTTCTCTCCCATGAAACAAACAAACATAACAGTCAATAAGGCAAAAGGTTACAATAATACCACCGTTACACAGAGAGCCAACTCAATTGCTTCGATTTTAACTCACCCATAGTTAATAGTGTAACAAAACATAATTATGTTCTCCTACTCTCATGAGGCACAAGACTCAGCTCATTACTGATCAGTACTTAACTAAGGAAGAAAGGAACGGTAATGTATACCTTCTTTTTCCATAACCTGACATTTTTTTTGAAAAGAACCTGTATTTCTACTCGAATATTTAAACATCACTATGGGTAACGGAGTTATATATATATATGTGTGTGTGTGTGTGTATGTGTGTGTGAGTGTGTGCGTGTATATGTATGTGTGTATATATATATATATATATATATATATATACATATATATTAAAGAGTTAAACAAGATTCAATGAGTACAAGAAAGAATGAGTTTTACAGTAGATTGGAAGCACTCTACAGTAATAAAAAAAATAATTTTCCAGAGTTATTAATATTAAAATATAAATATTAATAAAATAAATGTTCTTTTGATCAATTAAATTTTATTATACATATTTCAGAGGTACAACAGTACGTCCTCATCAGACAAAATATAATGATACATGACATACCCTGGGATGTTAAATAGTTAAGATTTAATCAAGTTACCTTGATTAAATCTTAACCATTTAACGCGAACACACACACCAAACATTATACACACAGGCAAACACATGCGCAGAGACAGAGACAAAAGTAAATAAATAAATAAAATAAACATGGCGTAAACACAACACAAGAGGAGGAAACATGATAATTGTACCACTGATAATGTATATATTGTATGGATATATGTATATATTAAAATACAAATATGAATAAAATAGATGTTCTTTTGATCAATTAAATTTTATTATACATATTTCAGAGGTACAACAGGTATGTCATGTATCATTATATTTTGTCTGGTGAGGACGTACTGTTGTACCTCTGAAATATGTATAATACAATTTAATTGATCAAAAGAACATCTATTTTATTAATATTTGTATTTTAATATATATATATATATATATGTATATATATATATATATATATATATATATATATATATATTATGAAGAGAGAAGAAACATTCAGATATAATTAGTAATAAAATGTATCATACCTAAACTGCTCCTAAATTCCTCGACTACGTAGTTTCGTGGCATAAACAAAAACAGTATATCATAAAGACATAGAGTCCTTGCGAGGTCTGCCGACTTATCAAGAGGATACCTCATTTTACTAGTCTCAAGAACGCGTCTACACGACGTGAGAAAGAATCCCAAAAGGCGGAGGGGGAGATAGTCACGCGATATAACGGTCGAGAAACAGAGCTAAGCCTCTTATAACCACGAAGAAAATACCACGGAGGCGGAGGGGGTATTCATATCGAGGCCGTAGAAGAGGTGGTGAAGAAGGCGAGAAGTATGAGTAATGGAAGCTTTCCAGTTGTCCCCACACTTCAAAGATTGCTCGACCAGAGAGAGTTATTAACAATATATTTAGAAACACACAGATACATGCGGACACACACATATATACATGAATGTATCCGCACCCAACTGTGAGTTAAGGGTGCCAACTTCACCGATGTTGCTCAATGAATGACCGGGACAGACCAATTCAGTTGAACCAGACTGAACCAGTATCAGAGTTAAAAATACATTATGAAGAGAGAAGAAACATTCAGATATAATTAGTAATAATGTATCATACTTAAACTGCTCCTAAATTCCTCGACTACGTAGTTTCGTGGCATAAACAAAAACAATATATCATAAAGACATAGAGTCCTTGCGAGGTCTGCCGACTTATCAAGAAGATACCTCATTTTACTAGTCTCAAGAACGCGTCTACACGACGTGAGAAAGAATCCCAAAAGGCGGAGGGGGAGATAGTCACGCGATATAACGGTCGAGAAACAGAGCTAAGCCTCTTATAACCACGAAGAAAATACCACGGAGGCGGAGGGGGTATTCATATCGAGGCCGTAGAAGAGGTGGTGAAGAAGGCGAGAAGTATGAGTAATGGAAGCTTTCCAGTTGTCCCCACACTTCAAAGATTGCTCGACCAGAGGGAGTTATTAACAATATATTTAGAAACACACAGATACATGCGGACACACACATATATACATGAATGTATCCGCACCCAACTGTGAGTTAAGGGTGCCAACTTCACCGATGTTGCTCAATGAATGACCGGGACAGACCAATTCAGTTGAACCAGACTGAACCAGTATCAGAGTTAAAAATACATTATGAAGAGAGAAGAAACATTCAGATATAATTAGTAATAAAATGTATCATACCTAAACTGCTCCTAAATTCTTCGACTACGTAGTTTAGTGGCATAAACAAAAACAATATATCATAAAGACATAGAGTCCTTGCGAGGTCTGCCGACTTATCAAGAGGATACCTCATTTTACTAGTCTCAAGAACGCGTCTACACGACGTGAGAAAGAATCCCAAAAGGCGGAGGGGGAGATAGTCACGCGATATAACGGTCGAGAAACAGAGCTAAGCCTCTTATAACCACGAAGAAAATACCACGGAGGCGGAGGGGGTATTCATATCGAGGCCGTAGAAGAGGTGGTGAAGAAGGCGAGAAGTATGAGTAATGGAAGCTTTCCAGTTGTCCCCACACTTCAAAGATTGCTCGACCAGAGGGAGTTATTAACAATATATTTAGAAACACACAGATACATGCGGACACACACATATATACATGAATGTATCCGCACCCAACTGTGAGTTAAGGGTGCCAACTTCACCGATGTTGCTCAATGAATGACCGGGACAGACCAATTCAGTTGAACCAGACTGAACCAGTATCAGAGTTAAAAATACATTATGAAGAGAGAAGAAACATTCAGATATAATTAGTAATAAAATGTATCATACCTAAACTTCTCCTAAATTCCTCGACTACGTAGTTTCGTGGCATAAACAAAAACAATATATCATAAAGACATAGAGTCCTTGCGAGGTCTGCCGACTTATCAAGAGGATACCTCATTTTACTAGTCTCAAGAACGCGTCTACACGACGTGAGAAAGAATCCCAAAAGGCGGAGGGGGAGATAGTCACGCGATATAACGGTCGAGAAACAGAGCTAAGCTTCTCATAACCACGAAGAAAATACCACGGAGGCGGAGGGGGTATTCATATCGAGGCCGTAGAAGAGGTGGTGAAGAAGGCGAGAAGTATGAGTAATGGAAGCTTTCCAGTTGTCCCCACACTTCAAAGATTGCTCGACCAGAGGGAGTTATTAACAATATATTTAGAAACACACAGATACATGCGGACACACACATATATACATGAATGTATCCGCACCCAACTGTGAGTTAAGGGTGCCAACTTCACCGATGTTGCTCAATGAATGACCGGGACAG
>OZ024743.1:122672500-122705000 GCA_964016885.1 Eledone cirrhosa
ATATATATATATGAAATATAAGAATCAAAGAACTGCTCAAAACATTATTGTGCTTACAGCTGTTTCCTCCAAACCGAGGTTTGGATTCTTCGGAGCAATTTATTAATGCATGGACAGTTATATGACCTCCTTTTCAGCCGAGAGACATACCAAATACATATTCAAACATTGATACATATTCAAACATTGTGGGTCAACATTCATTACAGAATTTAGAGTGGCAGTACACACTTCGAGATTACATTTATATTAATATAAATTTATATAAATTCTGTAATGAATGTTGACCCACAATGTTTGAATATGTATCAATGTTTGAATATGTATTTGGTATGTCTCTCGGCTGAAAAGGAGGTCATATAACTGTCCATGCATTAATAAATTGCTCCGAAGAATCCAAACCTCGGTTTGGAGGAAACAGCTGTAAGCACAATAATGTTTTGAGCAGTTCTTTGATTCTTATATTTCATATAACTGCTCTGTAAATCATCTGATGTTTTTACATTGAGCTACTTAACTTACTGGTAATAAGGTAGTAATACATTACTGCCTACCACTATTTAGGGTGTGTGTAAAATACTTACAACTGCTTAAGGTTTTGTATTTGCATAACCATAAATAGTATAACTAATACTATATATATATATATATATATATATATATATATATATATATATATATATGTATGTGTGTGTGTGTGTGTGTGTGTGTGTGTGTGTGTGTGTGTGTGTGTGTGTGTGTGTGTGTGTGTGTGTGTTCGCGTGCGTATCAGGGCCTTAAGAACATTTCGATTAAAAGATATAAAGAATATATATGGGAGAACAAATGTATAAGAGAGCAATGTATAACTGGAAGGCATAGCTTTCTCTGTATAGTATATACTTCATGAATGCTCTATATGGACACACCTCTCGCTCTAGTATTTGTTATCTGGTATTTTACAGCAGTACCTTTGTTTTGGTTTCGAATTTAAATTAGATCATACTGTCCTCGAAAACAATAAGAATCTCTATGAAGTGGGGTTGTTTCATAGTTATTATTATAGACAATGGCGGTGGATTGGCACTATCAGTAGAGGGTCGGACGCCATGCTTTACAGCAAAGAGTTACGGCCCTTTATGGTCTGAGTTCAAATCCCGCCGAGGTTAACTTTGCCTTTCATCCTTACGGGGGTCGATAAAATAAAGTACCAGTAATGTACTAGGTAATTTCTGGCCTTGTGCCAAAAGTAGAAACAATTATTATAGACACAGATAGAGTTTATTGTGAACATCGTCAAGCTAGGTTCGCACGAAGGGAGAAAGGAATGGGAGGGTAAAAGGTGAATCATAGTTTAATATCAAAGAGAAGTAATTCTTATGTATCTCTGGTAAGCAAATACCAAACCAAAAAACGGTCGTATATATAGTGTTTTTTAGGCCGATTCAGAAACCTGTTTCACTGTATTATGGGATTAAGTACATTTACTCCAGTTTGTTAAAATCAACAGATTAAATACACACACACACACACACACACATATATATATATATGCAGGTATGTATGCATATATGTATGTATATATGTATGCATATATGTATGTATATATATATATATATATATGTATGTATGCATATATGTATAAATATATGTATGTATATATGTATGCATATATGAATGTATATATATATATATATATATGCATGTATGTATAAAAGTTTGTATGTATGCATGTATGTGTGTGTATACTTAAGAAAATAAGAGTTATATTTGTATTACGCTTGAAAAGGATTAACATGTATGCTTATTTTTAGTAGGTTCAGTATTAGTACAACTAAATTGTTAGCCAAATTAGGTAAGAATGTTCGGCTACTTATATTGTGAGTAGTTATTTAAATAAAGGTCGACAGTGGTAGAGGAGGAGAAGTCGATAAAATCGACCCTAGAGCATTACTGGTATTTTATTTTATCGACCCTGTAAGGATGAAAGGCAAAGCTAAGCTCGGAGAGATCTGAATTCAGAACGTAAAGGGCCATCACTCTATGCCCATTTCATTATCAGGCATTAACAAAACCAGAACTGGTCCTCCTATTCTAAATGGTTGTTTCTACTTTAGGCACAAGGCCAGCAAATTACCCAGTGCATTACTGGTACTTTATTTTATCGACCCGTAAGGATGAAAGGCAAAGTCAACCTCGGCGGGATTTGAACTCAGATCGTAAAGGGACGTAACTATGCTGGAAAGCATAGCGTCCTACCCTCTACCGATACTGCCAATCCACCGCCCTGTTCTAAATGGTAATATGTCATCTGTATACATTAAGCTATATACTTGACAAGACCATTATTGATTAATTTCAGAAACATATTCAGTAAACTAACGCCATGTCTAGAAAAGTTTGTTTCCTATTCATTATTTTGACCGAGGTTGACTTTGCCTTTCATCCTTACGGGGTCGATAAAATAAAGTACCAGTAATGCACTGGGTAGTTGCTGGCTTTGTGCCAAAAGTAGAAACAATTATTTTGATAAAAACTGAATATTAACCGAGAAAAGTCATACAGGAAAATATACAACGCCCCCCTCCCCCAAAAAAACAAAACAACCAAACAAACAATTTAAATAAACGCGAGAGAACAATACAGTAGAATGATGATATATATTAATTTAACGCTTGGTATAGTAGGAAAAGCTTCTTTACTAGGTTCACGTGTATAGATTTACGTATATAGAAAGGTTCGGTTTACAGTTATTGCATAAATTAATGGGGAATGTAAGTTTTTCTTGTAATTGATGTCATAATTAATAATTTCTACTATAGGCACAAGGCCAGACATTTTTTGGGGGGAGGGGAAAGTCGATTAAATCGACCCCTGTGCATTACTGGTGCTTTATTTTATCAACCCCATACTGATGAAAGGCAAAGTTAACGCCGACGGGATTTGAATTCAAAACGTAAAGGGCCACAACTCTAAGCTGCAAAGCATGGTGTCTGACGCTCTACCGATACTGCCAATCCACCACCATTTATTGATGTCATAATTAATGCGACGTCCTCTCAATTGTCTGATATGTTCACTTATGTTTTCTCTTGTATTCTCACCTAAAAACTTGGAATGTTATAGTTTTCCCCCTCATATTTCTCTAAGACCTCAACTTATTCAATTATATCGATAATAGTTTCAAACCTGACATCTGTAAGGAACAGACGAATAAAGAAAGAAATAGAATAAGTAGGGAAAGAGCTGTGTAGTGGTGAAAATGGAAAAATTGAAAGTAATTGGAAAATGAGTTTATTCATTAACAAAACGTTCAGTTCAAATTTGATTTTGCCTATTTTGAAAATGTGCAGTTGGCAAGAATGCCTCACGTCACCAGCATACTTCCTCTCTCACCGATCAATTACACGCTACACTAAACTATTTCCACATTTTTTTATGAACGAGCCATTCTGCATAGCTTTATGCTCTATCATTCTTTCCCTGGCTTCCCTGAGCCCTGATTCTCTTGTCATGGTCTACTGCACACTTCTATTCATTCTCTCGTTCTTTCGCCAGCATATTTTATGCACTAAATGCCCTTTATATACAATACCATCCTTCTATCCTCTCCACCCCAATTTCCCAAACTCCTTTATTACATCAACACCAGTTTAGTTCCTCTCAGCATGAAAAATATTGAATTGTTTAAAGAACAAACGACATATATTTGCTTGTCTCGTACCTCAAATTAGCTTTACACAAACATTATATTAATGCATTGTGCGAAGGAAATATAGAATATATTTAATAAATCAAGTTTCTAAGAGGGGAGTTAATAACGTGAAGGCTATACTGTATCTAATATTAATTATTGGTTAGCTCTTGAAATTAACAGTAATTATGATTATGACTAGGGATGGTAATACAAACCAGCATAGATAGGATTATTAAGCCTAGGAGGCACTCCGTCGGTTACGACGACGAGTGTTCCAGTTGACTCAATCAACGGAACAGCCTACTCGTGAAATTAATGAGCAAGTGGCTGAGAATTCTACAAACACGCGTACACTTAACGTAGTTCTTAGGGTGATTCAGCGTGATACATAATGTGACAAAGCTGGCTATTCGAACTACAGGTATAACTCATTTTTGCCAGCTGAGTGGACTGGAGCAACATGAAATAAAGTGTCCTGCTTAAGGACACAACGCACCGCGGGGAATCGAACTCACGATCTTACGATTGTAAGCCGAATACCTTAACCACAAAGCCACGCGCTTTTATTATTAAACCTAATATGTAAATAAATATTCAAAGGCAACGAAAATAGCATTAAGTATGACTATACTCTAACTATATGACTCTTAACTACTATGATATATTTTTATTTGACGTACCAGTTCATTTATCTCTCTCCTATATATGATGTATCTACTCTTTGGAGATTGAGAAGACCACAAGACTAATAATAAATGTAGATGCATATATTGGCGCAGAGTATAGATTAAAATACAGTGAACTCCCAAAGAAGGGTCACCGTTTCGGCTTACATGTAGAGTAGCTGGATTGCAACGAATATCCCAGGACAAAATTTGAATAGCCTCATTATGAGATGAAGAGATGGAATGAGAGATACAGAGGGTAGGGAGTGAGAAGACGGGAGAGAGAGGGACGAGAGAGACAGATTGAGACAGAGAGGGATAGAGGAAGAAAGAGAATATGTGGCGGAGGAAAGATTTAGTGGTGAGAGGTAGAAATAGCTAGGCATTACTAAACGATTTAGGTCGGGCTTTATCATGATTTGAGCCCATGAGTATGGATTCTCTAACACACAGACAAAGAATTTTTTTTTTCTTTTTTTTAACACTTTAGTCTTTATTGTGTTGTATCAGATGAAAGAATGGTATTTAACTAATGTATTGGTACGCGATGGAGCTGCAGAAAGTGTCGGTGCAAGTGGCATCCCAGACGAGGGGTTTGCCACCGCAGAACGGGAAGATGATCATGCCATCTGGCCTTTTGCCGTCCCCTCGATCCAGCCCCACCGGCTCGATCTGGGAAGGGAAGACTGCAGCGTCCAAGCCAAGCTTAATGACCTCATTGAGGGCAGCATCGCGTGGAATGCGGCCGGCACTGTGGCGACAGGAAAGCGAGTGTAAGCCGAAAGAGTCCACGGTGGAACCGCAGCGACATTGGTGTGGCTGGCAGATCCGGAGGCCGAGCCTCAGGGAAACGCGGATTCGCAGGTTGTCTATGGTTGTCTAGCTGCGTGCCAGTGGAGAAGGAGGGCAGGGCATGGAGCCAGGCACCACTGTTGGGTTTGGAGGCCGAACGAAAACAAGCAAGGCGGTGCTGGTCGAGCTGGCGCGTGAGCTTGTCTGAGGCCAGGCTGCACTGGATGGAATCCCAAGTGCGTTGGGGGGACTTGACGTCAACAGGAGGAGAAGGAGGAGGGACGTCTACTGGGCTAAGTCCCAGCCGGTCCCACGTCTCACAGGCGGCCTCCCGTTCTCTGAACACAGAGGGTTCTGTTGTGTTTTGAAGGACACTGCTGACGAGGACGCGGCACGAGGTTACCGACGAAAGATACGCCGGCAAAGCTAGTGAGATCGGGGACCGGAGGCCAAGGCCGCCATACCTGACAGGTAAAGTTGCCTGTTGCCACCCTATGTCGTCAAACGTGACGTTGCATATCCCCTCGGCTGCTGCTCGGATACAAGTATCGAGGTCAGCGAGGAGAGATGTCTGGGTGTAGCATGGAGCGCTGCGGAGTGTATAGAGGAGCTTCGGCATGGCGAAGCAGTTCCTCAGCAGAAAGAGAGCTGGGTGGCCGTCAATCAAGCCCAGTCGGCTCGTGAGAGTCTGGAGCTGTTGAAGCCTGGACCCGATGGTGGAGCGGATGGCCGGCGGGTGGATCGGTGACCCGAGGATGAGGTCATCCTCTTGGGGGGGGGGGGGGTCACCTGAACCTGGCGGAGAATGGACCGCACGTCCAAGACGGAGGCTGCAAAGCTCGCAGCATCGAGGCTGACGTTCACCACCTCCGACATAATTCGGGTATCGTTACTGATTTTTCCTGGTATCTGGTTGTTAGACCTCTAGAAATTCTCTATCTGTGTGTTAGAGAGATCATAACCTCTCGATGCAGCTAGGATGAAGCCTTGATCTAAATCAGTGGATCTCAAAGTGGGCGCTACCACTCCTGAGGGGCTTTAAGAAGGTTCAGGAGGGCGAGCGGCCTAAGGGGGTGGTGGGTGGTAGAGATGATGTGATAGTATATTAAATATCGAATGATACATATTATATATAAATATAGTAAAATAAAAAAAATATAAAAAATATAAAATATTTATTTAAATATAGTATATATTCTATTTGTTTTCATATATAAATTAACGATTTTATTTATTATATATTACCAGCAGAAAACCCACCCTTCGTGTGGTTTTCTGTTAGCATGTGTAGTGTACATATTGATATTATACGCAAGTAGATATGATAGTGTACATATTGATATTATATGCATGTAGATATGATACATCAAATAAAATCGTAATTGGCAATATGTACAGAAATTGAACGAAGACTGTGTTACACTGCCTTATTTAATCAGTAACGTAATCCATGATACATTAAAAAAAAATAATATTATATATATAAACTGCATTAGGAGAAAATTAGTGACGGAAATATATGAATGTTTATTTAAGCGATCGCTAACCGGAAGTGTTCACAATTGAAAATTTTAAAGAAGTGAATCTTTAAATAAACAATAAAATATATTTAATCAACAGCTACGAAATTTAGTAGATAAATTATGTAAAATTCATTCATTATTTATTCAAAGTAATCCAACTTATTTTACTAATGGGATAAACAATTATAAACCGTACGCAGTCCCGCACTCATTACTTTATTATAGTTTAGATTTACAATTTGCGTGTAGGTAGGTCTCTCTGGCCGTAAGGTGGGCGGTGGTCCTAAAAGTTTGAGAACCTCTGATCTAAATGCTTAGTAGTTCCTGACTAAGCCTATATTTTAACACAACATCTTTTTTCTTCTCACATTTTCCTTTTCTTTTGGTTTCTAGCTTCCATCATTTAACTGTCAGCTTAAAATATTTTTCTATAAACTTTTATTAGTTTTAGTCTTTATGTCCAATAATCATTTAAAAATCTGAACCAGGTAATAATCTCGCTAAATCCTAATATGAAAACAAAATTAATATTTCAAATGATATCAACGATATGGTAAAAAGAAATGAAGGGAGCCGATTGTCAGATTGGAATTAACAAACTTTATTTCTTTGGTCTTTCCATTGTTGATGTTCTCTGCCTGTCGCAAGTCCTGTCACAGACAGATCTAGGAAAAGTTCCGCAAAGTATAACAATTACGCTAATCCACCACCACTGGACTGGTACTTTATTTATCAACCCTGCTACATTTTTATTACGTCTACCTATCACGCAGTGGTTTCCATAATTGGCTCATACATATATCATAAAGAAGACAGCAATGATATGATTTTGCTGCTATTTCTACCATGTCGAGCTATATATATGACTGTTAACTGCTTTAATCCCGATTCTATTCACTGAACTAAATGTTTTAAGGTGAAATACGCCAGCTGCCCTTCCGAATTTGAATTCATCCAAATACGTACTCTTTGTTGTGTAATTAACGACGGTGATATCATTCTGAGGAGAATTCTACGCTGCACGCTATACGAAATTGAATTTCCTGTAAATTACATTCAATGTTGACTCGATTAGGGTTTTGTAACGAGCTATTTATGTGAATGAATGTGTTATTCAGTTTGGTTCAAGCATACACCACAGATATCAGTAGATGTGTATTGCGTAATAGCTAACTTGCCCTATGAATTCCTATTAGCATACATAATTATGAAATGTTAGTTCCAATTATAAAACTCCGCATTCATCAATATTTTACCAATAAGACGGTAGATATGGATGGATGTAATGTATATTAAACCAAAGCAATATTATAAGTTTCTGAGATATGATGATAAACATTAATATTTCATATGAATAATTAAACTAGCATTTATGAATAAGCGTACTTTTTAGGAGACATACTTTTTTATTTTCTCACATACACATCCAGAGATAAATAGATAGATAGATAGATAGATAGATAGATAGATAGAGAGAGAGAGAGAGAGAGAGAGAGAGAGAGAGAGAGAGAGAGAGAGAGAGAGAGAGAGTGAGATAGAGAGAGAGAGAGAGCGAGAGAGAGAGAGAGAGAGAAGGAAAGAGGAGAGAAAGAAAGGAGTAGTAAGAGAGGAGGAACGACGACATTTAAAAATAATATATCCTCAAAATTTAAACATCATTGATCTGTTGACTAGTTTCAAATAGTTCTCTGATAATTTTTCTGGGTACCATTAGTATAAATTTTGCTTCACCTGTTATTTAGTTCCCAACTACTCTATCTACGTATGTTTACTCTTTTCATTAGTTAATATTTATTATATTGTACGAAAATATACCACGAATAAATAAAAAAGATAGCACTGGTCACGATTAAAGAATAGACGAAAACAAAAAAGACTGACAATACAAATTTCAGTCATTTGTAGATTTGAAATATCTATGTAGACAATATTTGAATAGGCACCAAAACATTTTTAATCTCAGAAGGAGCGATACTGTAAATATCACATCTGAACACCACTTTAGATAACTGCTGGAAGAAGACAAATAATAACAGCTTGATGTTACTGAAAATCAAATGAGATATATATATATTTTATTAAAGAGAAATATATAAATTTACTATGCAATATTGACCTTGCTCATTATTCATTTCAATTCTTTTTTAATCACTTTATATTATATTGGAAGTTAGTGTTTTATATCGTTTATACTGTTCTTGTTTGCTCTTGTTGATTGTAATCGACTACTATTTGACTCTGCTTATTAATGTTGTTTACTATTGATTTCTTCTTCCCACTCTTTTGTCTCTTTTTATTGTGTACTGGTACATTTAGTTATTGCTTTTATTCTGTATGTTACTGTAGTGTCATAATCTATTATCATAACATAGCCATCATAAATTTTATGATCTACGAAATGTTATATTAGTAGAGAGAACAATATTTTAATAATGGTGTTATTGAACACAACTCTTTTACTCTATACCCTATGGTCTAAATAGTATTTTTATGTTGTGCTTTTCAAAGATATTCGTTATCATTCAGTAACATATGTTTCTAAAATACATACTTTCTATTAATCGTCAGTTAAATATTATCTCTTTCCGAATTCGAAAGTGTTTATCGAAGTATTTAATGAAGATTATCAGGTTCATGTATTTCATGCAAATGAGAGACAGCCCATCCTCAATCGGGCGTAAGAGACCTTCAGAACACCCTGCAGATTTCTGCCAAGAGGTAATCTTTATAAATAAGCCATCATTATTAAATGCCATATCAGCAACATGAACAAATGTTGCTTCAACAAAGAGTCATCGTGGAATCGCACTTAAGAAGCTACTGTTTATTTCATACATGAGGGAAAA
Source organism: Eledone cirrhosa (assembly GCA_964016885.1). Lineage (NCBI taxonomy): Eukaryota > Metazoa > Mollusca > Cephalopoda > Octopoda > Eledonidae > Eledone > Eledone cirrhosa. The sequence continues at coordinate 122,682,003 of OZ024743.1, forward strand.
ATTGGCAGTATCAGTAGAGTGTCAGACACCATGTTTTGCAGCATAGAGTTATGGCCCTTTGCGTTCTGAGTTCAAATCCCTCTGAGGTTAATTTTGTCTTTCATCCTTACGGGGTCAATAAAATAAAGCACCAGTTATGCACTGGGATAATTTCTGGCCTTGTGCGAAAAGTAGAAACAATTATTAAGAAAGTGCAAACATAATATCATGAACAGATAGGGTTGGGCATTTTTCAAGGGGATATAAGTATAAAGGGCCATATCAGCAGCATTTACAAACGTTGCTACAACAAAGAGTCATCGTAGAATCGCACTTAAAAAGCTACTGTTAATTTCATACATGAAAATGTTTGCAAGAATCATTCCTAGAATCTCGGAAATGTCTATGCATTGGCATAGCACCTGAATACAAACAGATAATCCTTTCATTTTCCTGTACTTCTGACATGTCTTTTTTAATGAAAATATTGATTGCGCCTGTCTTGTGTTCCTGCATAATTCCGGATTATGACTTTTGTAAACGACACGGAACTATTACAATATAAATCTTACAGTCGCCCTACTTGTTCCTGTGTCATACGATTTCATATCTATGCAAAATGTAAAAATCAATTGCCTCTAAAGTGTGTAGCTTTTCGTTATTTGATGAAATATTTCAGAAAAGAACTAAACGGCTTCATGGTAATTGTATTATTAAGTCCCCAGTTTCGTTACAAACATAATTGTTACTTTGTCACTCAGAGTAGATGGAAAATTCACCGGAGTATCAAGGACCGCAGACATATGGATAAAAGTTTCTTTAAAATGTGCGCAGTGCCTAGCAAGACTGATGTTTGTATGCCACCAATCTTGTATGGTATTACCAACAAAGGTTTAGAGTTTTAATGGGATTGATCCTAAGCCCCGATTACAGCTGGTATCACTTTCAAATTATCCTCTCGCATTCCAAACAACATTTTCTATCTCCACTTTCAAATCGGAGTATTTGCCGGATTTTTCAACCTTTTACTCGCAATATTCATATCATTTGGTATGGCTACGTTTATGATCTGACAGTATTTGTCCTAGCGGCGATGCTTAATTATTCTATCAGTCTGAAAATCATAATCCAAGAATATCGTAACTTTCCCATCCTCGTGCATCTCTCTACAAGGTGCATGCTCATGCCAATTCTCTGTTACTTCATATTAGCTTTTATGACATAACAACCAAAAGAAGGTACACACGGACGTTATCATGGCAGCGCTTGTATTATTTTACCGCAAGGCTCTCCCATCCTCTTACCAAGTGGGTTACATTTTACACATTTACTTCACAGATTCTACATTTCAGGGTGTCAGACGTTTTGTGGATGGTATATTTCAGTGAATTGGGAGCAAGAGCTTGGTCTTATGTTACAATTATAAAGCTTTGAGTGGTACGCTTCAAATCCCCTTGCTTAAGTCATACCCGTGATGTTTATCCTCGATATACTGTGGATTTCTTTCAAACTATCTGTGCATGCTTTATAAATGGTTCTTTCTTTCCTGGTTGCTATATGTGCTATGACAAATGGTAATGGGGAAAATTAGTCACTTTGGAAGATACCTCTTTTAATATCTATTTATCCAAGGAATACATTTGGTCTTCCACTCTAACATATTATTCTGTAGATTTGTGATGTCAGCAATACCAAACATCAGCAGGCATTCAACAATCCAAGATTGAGGCACCACATCAATCCAAGCTATAGGCATATTGATATGAACCTTTTTTACAATGTCCCAAAACTGTCTTATCGATCAGCAGATGATCTTTGGTACCCCAAGATCTTCTACATCCTTTTTGTTCCCTTGATAATATTTCTTCCTGTAAAAGAAAAGTATAAGACTTATCCGCAAATATTCCAGCAAATACCTTCCATATTATGTTCAGGCAGGCTATAGGACGGTAGTTTTCCACAAAATTTCTCCTGTTTTATCTTTTATTATAAGCGTTGTTCTCGTTACCATGCAAGAGGAACTGCACCGCGCTGGACACATTCAATTGAGTTGCAAGTCTTTCATGAACCGCATTGCATTTCTTCAATCAAAATCTATGGATCCCGTTTAGACCGAGAGCTTTCCAATTTGGTACTTTGGCCACTTGATCCTTCACATCAACTGTGTTTATGGTAATGCTTCTTTGTCTATTTTCTCTTCGCAATTCTGCCTTGATGGATTTTATCCACTCGGCATCCCTTCTATGCATAACAGTGTTTCTCCATATTTCAAACTAGAATTACTTGGCCTGGTCATCATTAGCAAGAGCATACCTCCTATTGTATTCTTCTAATGTGTGGAAGAATTGTTTTGGATTATTTTGGAACAATATATTCCCCTCGAGCTGCTTATTTCTGTTAATATATATCATCTTATCTTCTGAATTTTCGACAAAATCCTCTGTTTTAACTATTCCATTACTGTATTGAATCCATTCTTCCGTGTTTATACTTTTTGTCAAATATCGCTTGATCGGGCTTTTTCCGTTCTTCCATTTTCCTCTAAACCAATGCTCAGTTTTACTCCAATTTTGCTCTTTCATGACATTCAATGAGTGTAGTGTATTCTTCCTTCCTCGACTTGTGTCTAGCTGAGCGCAATCTTTTGTGTGATCTGTTGCTGGGTAACGTTCGTCCAAGGCCAGATATGCATGTATGTATGTATGTATGTATGTATGTATGTATGTATGTATGTATGTATGTATGTATGTATGTATGTATGTATGTATGTATGTATGTTCTAGTTTCATTATTTTACAAATATAGGGCGGTGGATTGGCAGTATCGGTAGAGGGTCGGACGCCATGCTTTCCAGCATAGTTACGTCCCTTTACGATCTGAGTTCAAGTCCCGCCGAGGTTGACTTTGCCTTTCATCCTTACGGGGTCGATAAAATAAAGTACCAGTAATGCACTGGGTAATTGCTGGCCTTGTGCCTAAAGTAGAAACAATTATTTTACAAATATTTACCAATAGAGAGAAAGTCGGTTTCTAATATAGACACAAGACTCATTGGAATTTAGACAAGATTAACTAGTTAAATATAAATGCATGTCTGCATGTGTGCGTGTCTGTTCAGGTATGGGTATTATTGTATGTGTGCATCTGTATGCTTTGAATTATAAGTGTACACATGCATATATTTTATATCTAAATATGTGTATTTGCAGTTATTACATGCAGATATTTTAGAATGTTTTACATAATTTTACAGTTACATTAATAGATTGTACTTTTAACTTCCCAACTAGTCGTGTTCTTTCTAGTTCTGTGAAGCCGCCTTCTCAAAATTTGTACTGAGGCAGTTAGTAACATATCCCAAAGCCCCGATAAATCACAGGTATAAATCTGATGGTATAGTTATGGTGGAGTATCTGCACATTTCTCATTAGTTCTACATAGATATTCTCCTTTTCGCTAAATATTAATATTATATTGGCAGCTGCTGGGCAGCTGAATTCCACTACTGTGCATGCCTTCTTTTCCATGTCCTATATCATTATATCTGATCTATTATGCTTGCATTTTATTGGGATTTTGACTGGAACATTCCGCCAGTACTCTTTCATATTATGTATGTATATGTATACCACATTGGTGTAACTTTTAATATGTTTATTGTCTGGGATATCTTCTCTACGGATTGCAATGTACAGTGTTTTGGCCACTACATCGTGCCTCATTTGTAGATAATACCGTGATGACAAATTTGGAGAGCTGCGTATGATATGGGTGACATTTACGATGTTAATTCAGCAGAGTCTGCATTTCTTATCTCATCTAGATGTTTTGCCTTCATCCCTATCTCTTGTGAATCAGGTATTTTGTATTGATTTCCTGTTCTTGAGTTGGAAAAAATATATACTTCAAATGTATGTTCTTCTGGTTTTATAATTTTATAAATGTTTACCAATACAGAGAGAGAGTCGGTTTCTAACAGATACAAGACTCTCTCATTGAAATTTAAACAAGATCAACTAGTTAGATATGTATACATGTTTGCATGCATGAATGTGTGTGCAGGTATGGATGTTAATGTATGTGTAGATGTATATGTTTTGAGTTATATGTGGGCATGTGCATATGATTTGTGTCTGTACAAGTGTATATGCAATTAATAGATGCAGAATTTTTGGAATGTTTTACATATTTTTTTACTGTTCCATTAATGGATTGTACTTATAATTTCCTAACTAGTCGTGTTTCTTCTGTTTCTGTGAAGTTTAGCTTCTCATGATTTGTACTGAGGCAGTTACTAATCTATCCCAGTGTCCCAATAATCACAGGCATAAATCTGAAGGTATAGTCAGGGTGGAGTATCTGCATATTTCTCATTAGTTCTGTATAGATATTCTCCTTTTCGCTGATTTTTAATATTATACTGGTATCTGCTGGGCAACTAACTTCTACTACTGTGCATGCCTTCTTTTCCCTGTCTCATATCATAATCCCTGGTCTGTTATGTTTGCATTCTATTGGGGTTTTGACTGGAACATTCCACCAGTACTCTTTCATATTATGTATGTGTATGTTTTTAACATTGGTGTAACTTTTAATATGTTTATTGTCGGGATTTCATTTCAATGGATTACAGTGTACAGTGTTGTGGCCACTACATCGTTCCTCATAGATAGATAGTACCGTGATGATATCTTTGGACAGCTGCTTATGACATGGGTGACATCTTCGATATTAATTCTGCATTTGTTGTCACGCCTAGGTGTTTTGCCTGCATCACTATCTCTTTTGTGAATCAGGTATTTTGTGTATGTATGTATGTTATCTCTTTCTCTTAATTTCGAGTATATTTTTTTGACCGGCTACCTTCCTGTGGCAAGATTGTAAAAGAAAAGAAATTGTCGTCCTTTGAATCGCAAGAATGTTTTGCAAACTTTGAAGGTGCCAGCTATCGCAGCCATTTGTAGACTATGAATTAGGGAGGTGCGCTTTTTGTCCGCAAATCCAAGTTCAGTCATACTTTGGTCCAAGCGGGTTGACATATAACCCGTAGCTCCAATAATGATGGGTATGAAGCTAAAGGTGTATGTTGGATACTGGATTTGTAAACTCCTCATCAATGGACCGTAGATGTTCTCCTTCTCCTGTATTTTTCTGACAACGTTTACATCAAGTGGGCAGCTGATCTCCACAACAGAACACGTTTTGAATGTGTGGTCCCAAACAACAATATCAGGTCTGTTGTGCTTTAATTTGGTGGCAGTTTTTATTTTCAGGTTCCACCAGTATTCCAGGGTGCCATCTGTCTCAATATATTCTTCCTCGTTTGTTGTTAATTTTGTTTTCCGAAGTGCGTTCCAAATGGTTCTAGCTATCCCACCGTGTCTCATGGGGAGGTAGTAGCGAGGTGACATTCTTTCGCAGCTGGCAACAATGTGGCTTACATCCTCGATCTTTGGTTTACATAGCCTATATTTATTGTCAGCTGCTGACCCTCCCCTTTTGTGCAGCAGATATTTGGTGGGGAGTTCTTGTTCCTGTATTGCATAGAGATATCCTTCAAGGTGTGATGTCATAAACTTGTCGGAACTCCATGCCAGGCTTTTTGAGTGGTTTATCCCCTCTATGGTCTGTGTTTTACGTCTCAAGTATCCATACACAACTTTTTCTGTAAATTGGTCAATTTTTTCATCTTGTTTGAACATTGAATAGGATCTTCCGATTTCTCTGGGTGAGAGATTTATATCAGGCTTTATTCCATATCTCTCTTCCAGATCAGTCGCTATTCTAATGATATTTTTTTTTTCATGCTCATAAACCTGGGCAAGATGGTTGCCAACCTTTTTCCTCCGTTGAAGGTGTTGCTTCAGTGTTACTATCCAGGTCTCATATGTTGTTAATATTGATTTTAGACCCCGGCCACCTTCCTTGCGTGAGAAGTATAGCCTATCCACATCACCATTGATGTTAAAGTTTCCAGCAACACTGAGAAGCTTGCGAGTTCTTACATTCATCTCATTTAATTCTTGCAATGACCAGTTCAGCAGGCCAAATGTTGGCGTTAGGATTGGCACAGCATAAATATTACAGGCAATGTATTTGTTGTACGCTGATCGTTCTGATTACCATATTTTCTTTACTATCCTGAGGTATTCTTTTCTGGTTCTCTCCTTATATATGGGTCCATCATATCTGACATTCTCACCCTGTCTAAGATATCTGTAGTTGTCCCCTGACTGTAAAGGTTGTATTGTTAAGCCGTTCATTTCTAGATTTCCAGAGGAGGGCACAACCCTTCCACGTTTTACTGTCAAATATGCACATTTGGACTCACACAATTTCATTCTGATGTCTGCAAAAAATTGTGTAATGAAGTCCAATTGTTTCTTGATGTCATTGATATTTGGCCCATACAACTTCAGGTCATCAACAAAGAAAAGATGGGAGATACTTCTGGAGCCACTTCTTTGTCCATCTTGTTTCCTGAGTAGGTAAGATAGTGGATTTAGTAAGAGAACGAAGAGTAGCACTGACAAGCTATCACCCTGAAAGATGTCATTCTGGTAATGTATCTTATCAGTCTTAACTTGCTCCTTCTCACCTCTAAGGATCAAATTGGTGTACCAGTTCTTGGTCAGGCGTTCAACAGCAGCTACCAATGGTTGTGGGACTTTGGCTAACTGTAAAGCCTTAATAATCCACCCATGAGGTACACTATCAAATGCTTTTTGATAGTCCAGCCACACCACAGTCATGTTTCTGCGAATCTTTGTTGTTTTTTCCTGAATCATTTTATTAGTTAGTAGGTGATCTATGCAACCCCACACCTCCCTCTTTCCACCAGCTTGCTCAGGTGTTATGATGTCGTTGGTAGCACAGTGATCCTGTAAGAACAGGTGAAGGTACCCAGTATATAATTTATACATGATGTTTTGGCAGGCTATTGGGTGGTAATTTTTAGCAAGGGTGGTTTGGCTATTTTGGGGAATGAGGAGAGTAGTGGCAGTTGATAACCATCTGGGCAGTTCTTGTGTGCCTTAATGGTTTCTGTAAACAGCCGTATGAGATCTTGCCGATAGAAAGTGAAATTCTTCAACCATTATCCTGTAATGAGGTCTGGGCCTGGTGATTTCTTATTCGACATTTTCTGTAGAGCTGTTTCCAGTATTGACCCATCTATGTCATATTGTTTTATCTGGACATGTTGGCAGTAGTCATGTTCCAGTTCTTTTAGCCAATTAGTTTGTCTGTTGAATCCGTCATCCGTTTCCCATGCATATCTCCAGTAGCTCTCAACCTGTTCTTTTGAAGGGGTGTCATTTACAGGGATTGAGCTTTTGCCACCGAAGCTGCGATAAACTGATTTAGGATCTCTGGCAAACAATCAATTCCGTTAGATATATCAATTTACATCTAATGATACGTTTTGCCTGTTCATTTAAATGCTTTGGAGAAAAGTCTAATTCTGGGTGTTTGGAGTTCCATAAAGTTTTTAGCCTTTGCATAAAACCGAACTTTTGGGGTTCAGATTGTTTGTATGCTTCATATAATCCCTTGTTAAGCTCGTAGCTCCACTGTATACAACGGTTGTAGTTGCGATTTGGTCGAAGGAGACTTGTACTTTTTGCTATGATGAGTTCGTCTATTCACTAATATTTCGTATTTATTTTTCAAAATATGTATGTATGTATGTATGTATGTATGTATGTATGTATGTATGTATGTATGTATGTATGTATGTATGTATGTATGTTTCTCTTTCTCTTAATTTCAAGTACATTTTTGACTGGCCACCTTCCTGGTGGCAAGGTTGTAAAAGAAAAGAAATTGTTATCCCTTGAATCGCAAGAATATTTTGCAAATTTTGAAGGTGTCAGCTATCGCAGCCAATTGTAGTCTATGAATTAGGTTGCTGCGCTCTTTTTCCACAAATCCAAGTTCAGTTATACTTTGGTCCAAGCGGGTTGGTATATAACCCGTACCACCAATAATGATGATTATGAAGCTGAAGGTCTATCTTGGATACTGGATCTGCAAACTCCTCATCAATGGTCCGTAGATGTCCTCCTCTTGTATTTTTCTTACAACGTTTACATCAAGAGGGGAGCTGATCTTTACAACAGAGCACGTTTTCTATGTGTGGTCCCAAATAACAATATTGTTGTGCTTTAATTTGGTGGCAGTTTTTATTTTCAGGTTCCACCAGTATTCTTATTCATTTATTTTTAATATTGCTTTCCTAGTGCGCTCCAGATCGTTCTAGCTATCACATCGTGTCTCATAGGAAGGTAGTAGGAAGACGACATTCTTTCGCAGTTGGCAACAATGTGGCTTACATCTTTGATCTTTGTTTTACATAGCCTACATTTATTGTCGACTGATGGCCCTCCTCTTTTGTGTAGCAGATATTTGGTAGGGATTTCTTGTTCCTGTATTACATAGAGATATCCTTCAAGGTGGGATGTCATAAACTTGTCGGAACTCCATGCCAGGCTTTTTGAATGATTTATCCCCTCTGTGGTCTGTGTTTTTCGTCTCAGGTAACCATGCACAACTTTCTCTGTAAATTGGTCCCTTTTCTTAAATCTTGCTCGAACATTGAATACGATCTTCCACTTTCCCTGGGAAAGAGATTTATATCAGGCCTTATTCTATATCTCTCTTCCAGATCAGTGGCTATCTTAATGATATTATTTCCTTCAGTGGATTGGCAGTATCGGTAGAGGGTCGGACGCCATGCTTTGACGTACAGAGTTACGGCTCTTGCCATTCTGAGTTCAAATCCCGCCGAGGTTAACTTTGCCTTTCATCCTTACAGGGTCTATAAAATAAAGTACCAGTAATGTACTGGGTAATTGCTGGTCTTGTGCCAAAAGTAGAAACAATTATTTTCCATGTTGTCGTGGATTCTATGGTGGGTGGTGGATTTGCAATATCGGTAGAGCGTCGGACTCTATGCTTTGCAACATAGACTTTGGGCCCTTTACATTCTGCGTTCAAATCCCTTTCATCCTTACGGGCTCGATAAAGTAAAGTACAAGTAATGCGCTAGGATAATTGCTGGCCTTGTGCCAAAAGTAGGAACAATTATATTCTATGGTGCCTCTCAAATGAAACTAATTGGTCCATTCTTGTATGTTACAGTAACACTCCATATTCTAACTTCCCTTTGAAATGATGTGTCTCCCCACCGATTACGCCCCCACATGAATTTTTTTAAACTTCAAAGTCCCTCTTTTCCTTATTTTTCCAAGTTCATGTGCTGTTTCTACCGTTTTCCTCTCTCATCCTCCAGCAGTTATTCTTTCGCCCGGCCCTGCATCCTAATTGCTGGCCTTGTGCCAAAACTAGAAACAACTATTTCCTCCATGGCTTAAAAACTTGGGCAAGATGGTTGGTGAAATTTTTCTTCTGTTGAAGATGTTTCTTCAGTGTTACTATCCGGGTCTCGTATGATGTTAATATGGATTTTAGGCCCCGGCCACCTTCCGTGCGTGAGAAGTATAGCCTATCCACATCACCATTGATGTTAAAGTTTCCAGCAACACTGAGAACCTTGCGAGTTCTTACATTCATCTCATTTAATTCTAACAATGACCAGTTCAGCAGGCCAAATGTTGGCGTTAGGATTGGCACAGCATAAATATTATGGGCAATGTATTTGTTGTACGCTGATCGTTCTGATTACCATATTTTCTTTACTCTCCTGAGGTATTCTTTTCTGGTTCTCTCCTTATATATGGGTCCATCATATCTGACATTCTCATCCTGTCTAAGATATCTGTAGTTGTCCCCTGACTGTAAAGGTTGTATTGTTAAGCCGTTCATTTCTAGATTTCCAGAAGAGGGCACAACCCTTCCATGTTTTACTGTCAAATATGCACATTTGGACTCACAAAATTTCATTCTGATGTCTGCAAAAAATTGTGTAATGAGGTCTATTGTTTTTTGATATAGTTGGAATTTGGCCTATACAACTTCAGGTCATCAACAAAGAAAATATGGGGGATACTTCTGTACCAACGTCTACAACCAGTTTGTTTTGTGAGCATGTATGATTGTGGGTTTAGTGAGAGGACGAAGAGCAGCACTGATAAGCTATCACCCTGAAATATGCCTTTCTGGTAGTGTATTGTATCAGACTTAATTTGCTCCCTCTCACCGCTAAGGATCAAATTGGTGTACCAGTTCTTGGTCAGGCACTCAACAGCAGTTACTAGTAGTTATGGGACTTTGGCTAACTGTAAACCCTTAATAATCCAGCCATGAGGTACACTATCAAAAGCCTTCTAATAGTCCAGCCACACCACAATCATGTTCCTGCGATTCTTTGCTGTTTTTTCGTGTAACATTTTATTTGTTAGTAGGTGATCTATGCAGCCCCACACCTTGTTTCCACCATCTTACTCAGGTGTTATAATGTTGTTGGTGGCACAATGATCCTGTAAGAACAGATTAAGGCACCTAGTGTATAATTTATACATAATGTTCTGGCAGGCTATTGGGCAGTAATTTTTAGCAAGGGTGGCTATTTTGGGGGATGAGGAGAGAAGTGGCAGTTGATAACCATTGGAGCAGTTGTTGTGTGCCTCTGATGGTTTCTCTAAACAGCCGTATGAGATCTTGCCGATAGAAGGTGAAATTCTTTAGCCAGTATTCTGTTATGAGGTCTGGGCCTTGTGATTTCCTATTTGACATTTTCTGTAGAGCTGTTTCCAGTATTGACCCATCTATGTCAAACTGTTTTGTCAGGTCATATTGTTTTGTTTGTCTGTCTGTCTGTAAGTATGTATGTGTATTTATATATATATATATATATATATATACATATGTATGTATTCAGTCATTTGTGTATGTTAAATGGTCCGAAAGTGAATAATTTTCACGGAGCAGATGTCGCTGTGCATTGCAGCGATGCAGCTTCTGAAAATGTTCCCGAAGCCGGCTGCCGCAAGACTCGATGCGACACAACTATGGTCAATCCTATAGAAAGCTTTCGATTGATCTAAGTTGTTTAGGGTTCAACTCTTATCAGGTTCCTTAGTCACACTCTCTATTATATGTCGCATGAGGAGGAAGTTGTCGTGCATATATTTGTTTGGGATACCGTATGTTTGCGCCTCTCCAACCAGACCACCAGCGCCAATTACGTCGCTAACACCATCGCCAATATTTTGATATCTGCATTTAGTTATGGGCCTAAAATTGTCAGTAGAGTTCGCCTTCTTTGGGCCCTTTCTTATCAGTGGAACTACCCCTCAGCTTTCAGACCTGGGAATTACCCCGTTTTACTGCCAGTTGCAGTAGACGTCTACCAGAGGATACTGAACAAGTTTGGCATGTAAACTTAAGGTTCGTAAGGCAGAACATCTAAACTAGATGATTTGCCCCTCGTGCATTCAATCATTTAAGCGGTTGTTATCGGACTTTCGCAACACTCCGTTTTCGTGGCCGAGAGCCATGGCAGACCTTTAAGCTAAGCACTAAAGTCCATCTCATGATCCGGCCCATCACCGTTCTCGAACTGTTGAGCGACGCGCTGCTCAAAGCTGCAGACATACGCTTGGGATCGAGTAACATGCGCCCGTCGTGATACGCCAAAGGCCGGATTGTGTCTTTGTTGCCATGATGCACTACTCCATTCAGGCCCATCAAACAGCTTTTGTCCCCTCGTGACCAAGAGCACGCACCCTAGCTCTGACAATGCAACCTTTGTGCTTTGCATCGAAGAATTGGTCGGGAGTCAATCCGCTGCAAATACGTTAGTTGCGTTGACTTTCATAAAGGCCTCTTCTATATTTCTAAGTAGCTCACGACCTAGTCTAGTTTTCTCTATCACTACTCCTTTACTAAACCTTATCAATTATACACTAATCGTCCTTTTCAAAGCAAACCACCATTTGTTTATTGTTGACGATTGACCCACCAATGCCCGCTTAAGTAATGTACTATTCCGGTCTCTGTAAGTTTCGCGCACCGGAAAGGATGCATTAAGTTTCAAGTATCTGGGTCCCTGTCTATGAAGCCTATATAAATCGACTGTACAGATCACACATTTGCGGTCTGAGTAGTCGACTAATTTCAAATTTAGATAGCCCATGCTAGCTTTATCTACTTCCCTTCAGATTATCTAGATATGATTTAGATGACCCAGTGCAGTTTGTCCATGCCCACATCAGCCCATTCAAGAAATCCTGTCGAAATCTATCAGATAATTGGAAATGTCTGAGCAGGTTTGCGGGGGTTTTACACACCCCTCTCCTATCTGTTAGCTCCACATAGTCCCAGCATTTAAGATACTCTTCCAGTCGCCCACTAACATTAAAGAGCGTGACGTTCCAAGGTAGTTCTCGAGGCGCCTGAAGAAACCAAGCTCTCTTGCCCCTCTCGGAGCATCACACATCCACTAGCCTGAAAGCATAGCATTTGTTGCTGATCAGGTCCAGCACAACCACCAACTTACCTTCTTGGTTTGTACGGTGACATCCAAACCTTTCCGAAACAACTCAGCAATTCGTTTCCAGATCTCGGGCGACTTGGAAATGCGTATCTCCCTTAGCCACGGAAATTCTAGTTTCATTGTTGCTACCCCCCCCCCTCCCCAACTATGTTTAGTTGTTTGAGGTCATTCAGCAGGTGACTCTGCATCAAAGAGGATCCCAGGCTACGGGCTTTTATATTGCCTATTCTGAGTAAGGCCATGTTAGATAAAGAGAAAGAAAAGTGAGAAAGGTTACTTACCCTGTTCGTTTGGGGGTGGGGGGATGATGATCCTTCCTCCGGCCAGTTGCGTGCACCTCCACAATAATGTCGAGGTATATTGATTTTGATATGATCTATCGGAAATTTTGTTTAAGTGTGGTGTACGTTTTCTGCTTTATATTCATTTTTAAGTGTGAGCGTAGTGCACATTTTTTGCGTTGTATTTTTCTTTAACATTGGTGTTGTGTGGGATGTGCTGAATTAGTTGTCTGTTGTTTGTGTTTATTGATGTGTAAAGTGTGGAACGTGTGTGTTTTTGATGGGCTTGCGTTTATTGTTGTTGTTGCAGAGGATGGTTTGGTTGTGTTTGGAATGTTGTTGTTAGTGTCTGTTGTGGAATTGATGCTAGTTGTGAAGGTTGGTTAGGTGGGGATTGCTGTTGGTGTTGCTGGTAGTAGACGCTGTGTGTGTGTTGGCACTATTTGGCTCATCGCTTTAGATTTCTATATTTCCTTCTGATTCACCCTCTTTTTTGAGGGTGAAGACAGGGATTTTTCCTTTTTTTCTTTTTCTTTTGCCTGGCTGATTGGCACTCTTTGATTTTGTCCCAATCTATATCGAACTGTGTGCCATCGGGAAGGAGCATGTCTTCCATGGATGTTGGTGATGGTAATGGTGCTTCGGTTACTGATGTTGGTGCCGATCATGCTGGCTTTACAACTGCTGCTATAATAATTGTTATTGTTGGTGTTTCGGCAGTCAGTTTCTTTGTAAGCGGCTTTCGGACTCACACAGAGGAGATATAGGCTTTTTGTCTTGAGTAATTATCCTTAGATCTATCCAGCAGTATTTCGTCCGGGATTTTGTCTATTTGATTTGGCTTCACCCGCAGCAAGAAATCTCCTCTCCAAATTTATCTCAGATCATCTTTGACTTCCGCTTCTTTTGAAATCGAAGAGTGTCTCTGGGTCACCAAAGATAACGTATGCGAAGATGCACCACATTTTCAGGCTCAACGGAAAACCTGGTATTCTCAGTCTAACAGTTTTCTTTAAAAATTGCGTTGGATAGAGGACAAAATCCTTACCTCAACGGGGTTTCACCGAATGTTTTCACGCGAGCTCCTAACATTTTAAGAGGACCTCGACTCGATGCTGGGACCATGTCTTGCTCGTTCTATATGCGTCACATCTGACATCACAGCTTTTAGATCCTTCCCCAGCTGAACAACTGTTACAGATTCAGAATCGCAGCAACACAGTTTTATAGATGACCGTTTCTTTTGCCCTTTCTTACACTATCTTGAGAGGCACCATCGATGCCGCCTATTTGGGCGCTCGGTGGTGGTGGTGGTGGAGGTAGTGGTGGTGGTGATGGTGGTAGTGGTGGTGGTGATGGTGGTAGTGGTGATGGTGATGGTGGTAGTGGTGGTAGTGTAGTGGTGATGGAGGTGGTGGTGTAGTGGTGGTGGTGGTGGTGTAGTGGTGGTGGTGTAGTGCTGGTGGTGTAGTGGTGGTGGTGGTAGTAGTGATGTAGTGGTGGTGTAGTGGTGGTGGTGGTATAGTGGTGGTTGTGGTATAGTGGTGGTGGTGGTGGTGTAGTGGTGGTGGTTGTAGTGGTGGTGGTAGTGGTAGTGGTGTAGTGGTGTTGGTGGTGGTAGTGGTGATGGTGGTGTGGGCGTAAATTTTAGATTTAAAGTTCATATATTTGGACTTTTGGCCCAAATAATATCGGATCTCCCTTCAGGGCAAACACTGATGTCTTATGTCCCCTTTGCAACAATAATTATCACAAAATACCATTTAAATGAGTGAAAGCAAACAGGAGTGATCTAAAATATCTTTCAACAAATGAATGAAGAAAATAATAATTGTTTCTACTTTTGGCACAATACCAGCAATTAACCAGTACATTACTGGTACTTTATTTTATACACCCTGTAAGGATGAAAGGCAAAGTTAACCTCGGCGGGGGAAGACAATAATAATAAACATTCACAATTATTTTACATATATACTATAATACTAACTTTTTAATGTTTTATATACATAAAGAGCCTAAACAATTATGTAGTATCCAACGCACATATGTTTGGCTCAACGAAAATACTTCTATTCGCTATTAGATTAGTGTTTTTATCTCGAGCTCAGCCCTAATCGTCTTTCCCAACCTATGTAACCGTTCTGTCTGTCTATGGGTGTCTAATGCTACATTATGTAATGTGCCCTTCCCTTTTTAACGATAATTGTTTCTACTTTTGGCACAAGGCCACCTAGTGCATTACTGGTACTTTATTTTATAGACCCCGTAAGGATGAAAGGCAAAGTTAACCTCGGCGGGATTTGAACTCAGAATGGCAAGGGCCGTAACTCTATGCGTCAAAGCATGGCGTCCGACCTTCTACCGATACTGCCAATCCACCGCCCTTAACGATAATATGATGTCATTTGATGAACATTTGGCCACTATTTCTAGTAGAACGTGTGACTACGTACAGTCTCTCTCTGCGGGTTATTATTGGATCAATAGGACGGTGGATTGGCAGTATCGGTAGAGGGTCGGACGCCATTCTTTCCAGCATAGCTACGTCCCTTTACGATCTGAGTTCAAATCCCGCCGAGGTTAACTTTGCCTTTCATCCTTACGCGGTCGATAAAATAAAGTACCAGTAATGCACTGGGTAATTGCTGGCCTTGTGCCTAAAGTAGAAACAATTATTGGATCAATAGTAATTAGCACAATTGTGTCTCATTGTTATCTACGTAACCATCAAATTAGTAGGGACACAAATTCGTATATAATAGGTAGCAGCTTGAAAACTATTATCTAAAACTAGAGTTAGCTAATATTGTTCTTTAAATAACACATTGAAATGTCTTACAGGAACACTATTTAATGAATGAGAACTAAATTCAATTTAAAAGAAATGAGTTTCTACGCAAGGGAACACGAGTAAATTATTGGCAGATTCTATGAATGTAAAAGTAAATAAAATAATCTGTGCCCCCTAAACATAACAAAAAGATGAAGTGGGTTGAATAAAAATAATTGAGAAAGCATTATGTAATAATGATGATTAAATTTGTGTTTCTAATATGATACAAAAATGTGTTTTTCTCTTTCCGAGTATTTTTATTCTTCAGTTAGTTTTCCAACTAAAAATTATTGAAAAAAAAGTTTGCCTTATATAAATTCCTATAGAGACAAGGGTTTTATAGAATTTTCATCAACGGCAAAATTTCTTAACAAAATCCTTAATTCGTGTGTATCTTTTAAAGAGAGACTAATGCTTTCTCAAAATATATTCTTACATCTTAGATAGCCATCCATAATATGCAAACTATACCATGTATGTATTAGTATTTAGTTCCATGTGTTACTAACATGTACAGAATAGCAGATCGAAATTTAATATTTAGAACATATAGTATAGTGGTAATTTTCATAAAATATTTTTGAAATTTATCAAAAGTAAGTTTATGTTCTTTCCATATGAATTTGTATACGATAAATAGAAGTACATGTTGTGTTATTTATTGACATTCGTGAGCATTTTTATCGAAACAGAGTTTACAACTTATGGCAATGACTGAACAAAAGAAATGAATGAGCTCTGGGGAAATTAAAAAGACGTGCACACTTCACAATGTACGCAAACCTCCAGTTAATTGACTTTCAGAATGTGATAAATTTACAATGAAAATAGAAACTCCAAACATGTATTAAATGTGATATTAAAGAAAGCAATAATGTAATTTTATGGAAAGCTCTGAGGCAAAATATCGAGAAATTTAGAAAATCTCCAGAATATAACCAAGCGTAAATCTTCAATGACAGAGAACATTTAAATGGGAATTGAAAGTTCTATTCAACAGGATTAACGCAATATTACTAACAAAAATTAAACAACACCTTGTAACTTATGGAATCAACCAAATAATTCTTCTAAATGTAACAGATTAAAAAAAAATATATACATTCTGTTGTTGCCTAGATAATTTAATTGACGTTTATGGGTATCATAAGACAACCTCCATGTGCACAAACTGTTTAGCTTCTATATTGTGAATTACATGTGGTCCATATTCCCTAACTTCAATATTGGCCTCACCAGGATGACGGTCTTATTTTCTCTCGACAATATGATAGTCAGACATTAGACTCCATGAGTAAAGAACTAATATCTACCTTACATAACCCATACTTTAAGATAACATTAGACACTAACTCAACCAAAATGAATTTCCTAGATATAACAATTGCCTTAACAATTGCCTTAACAACTAGTACATATACGCACTTCGAAAAACCAAATGCGGAACTTAGATATATTAATAAAAACCTTAGTCATCCTCTTTAAGAATCTTATCTCCACAATCAATCGTAAAATTTTTCTACTATCCTCCACCGAAATCACATTCGATAAGGAGGGCTACTATAAGATTTTAAAAGACTGCAGCTTCAAAGATTAGATTTTCTACACCCCTTCTGATATCCTGCCCAAGGACCCGGAAACATACACAGAAAAGGCAACTGATTCACATCAGACTTGGATATGTGTCAATATATGTGTAACGTTGTCAAACGGCCTAGCCTAAAGCCATTTTGTTTTGGTCTCAGGTATACATCAAGTACAAGTTAGATTTGATGCCATAACAACTTGTTTGAGAGCTAAAAAAAGACAGTTCTATTGCATACCCACACTCATGTAAGTTTTTCTGGTTTTGTGATTTTATGAATTTTTACCAATAGAGAGAGTCGGTTTCTAACATAGACACAAGACTCTCTCATTGTAATTAAACAACATCAGCTAGGTAGATATGTATGCATGTCTAGTTGTATACATGTGTGTGCAGGTATGGATGTTAATGTATGTGTGGATGTATATGTTTTGAGTTATATGTGTGCATGTGCATAGAAATTGTATCTGTACATGTGTACATACCGTTATCAGATGCAGAATTTTTGGAATGATTTACATATTTTTACTGTTCCATTAATGGAATGTACTTGTAATTTCCTAACTAGTCATGTTTCTTCTGTTTCTGTGAAGCCCAGCTTCTCCGATTTGTATTGAGTCTGTTACTAACATATTCCAGTGCCCCAATAATCACAGGTATAAATCTGAAGGTAACGTCATGTTGGAGTATCTGCAAATTTCTCATTAGTTTTGCATAGATTATGTAAGTATGTATGTATGTATGTATATATGTATGTATGTATGTATGTATGTATGTATGTATGTGTGTGTGTGTGTGTGTGTGTGTGTGTGTGTGTGTGTGTGTGTGTGTGTGTGTGTGTGTGTGTGTGTGTGTGTGTGTATATAATTATACATATATATTGTGTTATTTAAAGTATACTTAAATGCTTAAATCCAGATTCAGCTCCATCTCAAGATATCGTGACATTAACTTTCACATTGTATTGTATCTATTGCAAAATTTAATTATATATATATATATATATATATATATGTGTGTGTGTGTGTGTGCGTGTGCGTGTGTGTTTGTGAATGTGTGTGCGTGTATAATCATATAATGAGAACGAGATATAGACAGGCAAGGAGTGACCGATTGGATTAATATATTATTTTATTATACGTTCCTATTTATTTTATAATTTTACTTTGTCCTCTTGAGTGTTCTCATTATGTTTCAGTGATATATTACTTTAGAGATCTGCACAGAAGAAAACATTATTATATGTGCACGAAATTATGATTGTAACAAAGGAGAATGGAATATTGTAGCTTGTAGATCTTTCCCAATGGTATTAGGGGTGTAAGAGGATTGATATGCTTCAACAAACTTTGCTGGATCACAGTCTTAGCATATTGGATATTCATTTGCCTTTTGTTTTACTTCGTTATCCACAATGTCCTTTTGAATATGGATAAGTATTCGATCATAAATATTTGTCTTCCTAGTGATTCCACTGGAGTTATTTTCTTTCAATAGGCACAAGTATAATTTCTGCAGAGTAGATTTTCCAGCAGTATATAATTGATATTTCAGTTTATTGTTTGAAACAATGATTTTTTAATTCTTCATGGTATTGATAGTTAGAGTGAAGTATTATTGAATGTAGAGTTCTATCATGCCTGAATATCGTTTGGTGGATTCAAGCATAAGATCTCTTTTTCTTTTAATCAATAGTCACTTTGACGTAGTTCCAACATTAGTCTTGACTTTTATAACTGGTAATTCACAAAAAAAAAAAACATTTTTGAAAGGTAGTGTATGTCCTGCTGCTCAAATATTCGAATATTCACTGTATGCGAATGAAAATGATGAAAGAAAAGTATTAGTATGAAGAACGCAAATACAGCAACTTTGATTTATAGGCATAGAAAAAAGTATAACTGCGAATCTATATTATGTATCCAATTCTTGGAGTCGGGGAAGAGTTAATGAGCTGATTCTTGAATATTGAATCAAGGATCCGTCACTAATGTTTGTTACCAGTTTTTTCTTAATGATCATTAATATTATATTCTTCTTGAACATTTTCGCATATTTTTGCCATTCGATCGATCAAGAATTCCAATATTTGTGATATATTTCATTCTTCTTTTTATTTCGATTCTCATTTCTTCATTATAAAATATATTTTAACACTTCAGTATTTATTTTTTCATCAAAGTCGATACGACAGTCAAGACTACATATTGAGCTCATATATTCATCACTCATGTTATTACAATACGGGGAAACCAGTTAACTTATAATACTTGGAACGGTGTATAGGTAAAACGGCCGAAAGTTCTATTAGTAAATTATTCTTGTTTTGTTTGTTTTCTTATCTGTTAGCTAATATGGGAAGAGCTACCTAGAATATAATTCAGAAGTTAAAGTTATAATTGATTAATTAAATGCAATTTCTATATTAGCTCAATGTTAGTGGGTAATAACACATCTGAAAACTGTTCTAATTAACAATACTCAAAAGCTAATACAATTATAGCACAATTATTATTTTCTTTGTGATTAATGACAGTAAGTTAATTAGTATATTTTATTATTAGACAAAAATCTAGTATAGACCACAAAACCCCATCATAACTACTATAACTACATTCTAGAAATAAATATTTATTTTCATTTTGTATAGACATATTACAATATGTATTCTTTCGTCTCAGATCAATGGAATATATCAATGTTTGAAGTGCATATTCCACCTCAGAGCAGAAATAATGACATGACTTGTATTCAAATGAAAACCTACTTCGGAAATCTAGATGCTATAAAAATCTACCGTCACGGTTGCCAAATCATCTAAGTTTAGTCAAGAAGTGAAAATTGCCAAAGAACATAAAATGATGGCAAAATGAGTAACTTCCTGTAAAACAATTTGGGTTAAAGACAAGAAAAACCAACTGAAATAATCTAATGTGATGAACAGCCGATTTTTTCCGTAGAGGAAGAATCGACCCCAGTAATGGACTGGTACTTTTTATCGACCTCGAAAGGATGAAAGGCAAAGTTGACTACGGCGGGATTTGAACTCAGGGCGCGCAATGAAGTGGGACGAATACCGTAAAACATTCTATCCGACGTCTTAACAACTCTGCCTATTCAAACAACTATAAAAACACATAATAACCATGACTTTATTTCAATGATTGAATAACCATCTTTATAACTGGTGTAAAACCCCTTTATGATCATGTACATAAGACTTATAACCACATCAATAATTCAGTGAATATTATATTTTTGTAAATGGTTCAATATGCATATTTTATGATATATTTGCATGAATTAAGTGTTAAATCGAATCATATAGCTGTTTAGATTCTCGGTCAATGCTTTCAGTTTTGGCGCGGTTATCGTAGCGTATCCTTGCGGGAATTCACCGAGAAGAGGAATAGAAAACCACTGATCTTCTTTGAAGTTTCATCTTTATTTCTTATTAAATTTCCATCTTTATTTCTTCTTATTTTTCTTGTGATTTTCTCAATTATATGTTGATCTCTTCTTAGAATCCATATAGCAGGTGGATATTGTTGTGGAAATAGATTAACACAATTAGTTCATCATAACTTACATTGGCTTGCATTTTACTGCAATATTTTCTACGCCTCCCCACGTTAATTAAGTTTCTGTTTGAAGCCTTGAAGTTGTTCCCTTCCATCTTTAGTGATCAGATTGTTTTTAATCCAAGTAGAGGATTCACAAGAAATGTTATGTCAATAGAAGCCTGCACAATTATATTCAAGTATCGTTCTCATATTATTTTGTCATACTTCTAATACTCTAAATTATATACATTATATAACATGTGTAAAAATATGTGCTTTACTGACGTAATATATCGAATAGAACTGCTTTCTCGAGGATACTGGTATGTGACTGCTTATTTGTGTCTGGTACTATTTTCATCTAAATAATTTGTCTGTTAAAGCTTCATATCTGAAAACATTAATAATAAATATGCGAATTTCCTGCAACATGTGGTGGCAATTATTTATATCTAGGCATAAAATGAGAAATTAAAAACATTACACTATTCACCGTGAGATTTTGGGGCTTCTAGTTCATTATACTCTTCTCTTGTTTTTCGTCTTTTTCTTTTATCATTAGCTATTATCTTTAACACTCTTGACTGTCACCCTAAGTGTCATAAAGAATTGGTTCTAGTTTCAAGAGAGCAATTTCATTTGATTGTCTTGTTTGCTAAGAATATAAGAATATATATAACTAGTTGCTATTTGATATCTTCCAATTTCAGTAGAAATGTTATATAGTATGGGATTATATATAGACCACTAAGCTCCATGATAACAACACTAAACTTGTGGACTTAAAAAGTATATGAAAAATGTTAGATTGTTGAGGACGGATTAAGGAAACTGACTTAATCTTGTCTATATGTATATGCGAATCATGTTTTTGTTGTTTGATATGACCCAATACTCTATCACGATAGATACTGGATTCTTTCAGATAATTCAACGTCTCTCTCTCTCTCTCTCTCTCTCTATCTCTCTCTCTCTCTCTCTCTCTCTCTCTCTCTCTCTCTCTCTCTCCAGCCATCTTCTTCCTTCCGACTGTGCTTTCTCTATAATATAAATGTGTAATCCTGATATGAAACACTCTCCGCTTCCTTCAATATTTCCTCCTCTTACGTGTATGCAATATATTTGACAGTACAATGTATATTACTTGATAAGCGCGCCAGTAGTCTACCCCCATTTCACCTCTCCGGTCGGGCGTGATGTTTTTACTTGTGCCGATTTCAAGCTCATTATTAATTATCGTCATTAGAGAAACACGAATTTCTATGGAAGTTCTTCTTCACTCTATTGATTTTATCTTAATTCTATTGGAAATTTGTTTGGCAGTTTCTAGCATTATGCCAAAACTGTTTCTGTCCCGATAGTTTTTGAGTATTCTGCATTTGCTTCAGCATTTCTTTGTTACATCTTTTTTTTCCAGCTCTCTTTTTAAACAAAATATATAAAATATGAAGAAACTATATTTATAATATTTGTTGTATGCTACTGTGTTCTATATATTTGTTTTTATACTACATTTGACCATCTGTTAGTTTGCTTCGATGCATATTTTTGTCAAGCCTACATTTAAATATGACAGTCATAGGAATATTAAACACAACGTTTCCTCTACGTTAACTGTTCTGCAATTCAGAATATTTTATTTCTTTAGATGAAAGTTTGTCATATACACTTTATGAATTCCACATCAAATATTTCTATCTTTCTATCAAATCTAAATTTTAGATAAATGGCATATAAAAATATATTCATAACAAAAAACAAGACAAAACAATAATATTGATTTCTTTAATGATTCTTGTTTTACTTATTTACATACGGTAGGTAACAATTCAAACAGGAATTGCAAACGTCATGCCTATTTCCACTGGAATTTGTAGCTTTCTACAATTAACATAAAACTCGGATAGAAATGTTCATCTTGCTCTATATGAAGGATTTTCGAAAAAAATAGTATGAAAACGTCGAGTAAATATTTTACCATTACATTTATATAGAAGTTTCCAGAAGTTATCAAACATTGTTTCCCACAAATCTTTGTCATCTGACGCTTTTCTGTTTCCAGTACGATTTCGTACAACAGATGGAAATACATACCAACTAAATTCCACTTAGCTCAAAATATTTAGTTTTCATGAGCTCTTCGATGTATAGTCCATCATGAATTTCTACAAGTAATCTTGTTGTAGTTACATTTGGAAATATTGTATTTAATCAAAATATCAATCGTATTCATGAAGCGTTGAACACATTCTGAATTTCTAATGAACATTATCATAATGTGAATTGCTTATAACAAC